>PVIH01001808.1:0-147500 GCA_004025045.1 Sigmodon hispidus
CCCCTCCCCTCCCCTCCTCTCCTCTCCTCTCCTCTTCTCTCTCTTCTCTTCCTGTTGTCCATGCTGTATTCCTTTCCCGAATGTTCTTTACTTTCTGTCCCCTGAACCTATGAGGCAGTTACAGGTATGACCTGTATGACCTAGGTAAATTCTGTCACAGCTTTGTTTATGTTTTTAAAAGATGTCTTTTATTTTCAGAATTATGTGTATAAGTATGTGTTGGGGAAGTATGTAGATGTGAGTGCAGGTACCCTCTATCCAGAAGAGAGTATGGGATCCCCTGGAGCTAGAGTTACTGGTAGTTGTGAACTATCCGACATAGGAACTGAACTCAGGTCCCCTGTAAGAGCCGTACACACTCTTAACCACAGAGCATAGCCAGCCCTTTATTTACATTCTTGCTTTCCCTTTGCACTACAGTTTTTTGAGTCTTTCATTTGTTTTAGGCTTCTCAACATTTGCTTTCTTGAAGTTCACTACACATTTAGGACTAGGGCTTTGTTCTTGTTTTACTTTGGGTGAATTTTTGGTCGCTTTTTAGTGCGAGGATAAATCAGTATATGGAGTTGTCCAGGTTGCAGAAATGGGAGATGCTAAGTGTATAATCCTCGCTTCCTGTTTTGTCTCTTGTGCCTGAAGGCTTATTGGAGACCGAGCCACTTCACAGAAGAGATGAGGATGCAGTAGCCAGTCCTGACTTCTCTAGCATGCTCTCTGAGGAGGAGAAGGAAGAGCTGAAGGCAGAATTAGTTCAGGTATGTTTAGAAACCTTCCATTCCTCTCTCTTACTCAATACAGGTCCCATATTGCAATTATGTTGTCTTTCATGTCATAAAGTATCACAAATGAACACATTGCAGGATGATTCATTTTTCCCACAGTGTTTTTATAATGCTGGCTATGTCTGCAGTGGTAAAGTGGATGGTGCTGTTGTGTAATTCACAATAACAATTAGTGTTAAGTTTGTGATTCTTGTTTTCCTTTGAATAAAGATGTTGAGCAAATGTTAATTGCTTATGAATCAGATGGAATGTGTTCAAAACCATTGAACAGATCAGGTGTGGCTGTGCATGCTTGTTCTCTTTGCATTCAGGAAGGCGAAGCAAGAGTTGAAGAGTTGAAGTTAGCCTGGTAGCCTGGGCTGTGGAGTGAGTTCCTGGCTAGCTTGGGCTACATAAGAAGACCTTGTTTCAAACAAAAGAGAGAGAGAGAGAGAGAGAGAGAGAGAGAGAGAGAGAGAGAGAGAGAGAGAGAGAATTGCATGGGTGTAATCTCTTTTTTAAAAGCAATTATTTCAAATTTTTAATATTTTAATGAAAATATTAATCATGAGAGCAGCTGAATTGGCTCTTTTGAAGATGAATAAGACTCTGGAGGTGGAGAAGTAAACTACAATTAATTAGGGCTTCAATGGAACATTTGTGGCTGTTGTAGGGACCCATCCTAGAGGAAAGGAAGATGCCAGTCTCATCCCAAGCACAGTTTTGTTGCAGGTGGTACCCTGTCACCCATTGACTCACAGCTTAGAGACATCTTTTTCTTGGAGAAGGCCAGAGAAGGGCTCCTGGAATTGAGTGAAGCAAGGAGATAGGAGATGCTGGTAGAAGCTGGTAGAAGCCCCCTTTCTTCTGTATCCAGTTCACAGAACAGGAAGCTCTTGTTCTCCATGGAAGCAAGGCTTTGCCTTCCTGCTGTCTCCTTCCCACTGGCTAAGGACACAGCCTCAGGCCCCACCACAGCTGATACACTATGATAACTCATTGCCACAGTAAGGTCTTAATTAATTGCAATAACTTGCTTTAAGTTTTATTCTGTAATTTTATTATTTATATTGTGTTTTGTGGAGGCAGAATCTTGCTATGTAATCAGAGTGATCTGGGACCAACAGTCCTTCTTCCCAGCCTTTTGAGTTGGGTTATACCAATGTTTACCAATATACCTTGATATACACTTTCATTTTATTGTTATTGACACATGATAATAACACATGTCTATAAAGTACAGTGTGATATATTCATTCATGTGAATAGCATGTGGTAACCAATGTATCTTCTGCCTCAACACATTTAGCTTTTCTCTGTGATAAGACATTCAGTTTCCCAGATATTTTGAAATGTAAAATCAATATTATCATCCTACTGTGCAGTGGAACCTCCAAACTTATCAAAAATAATTTTGTATGCTTTGATCATCTTCTCCTCATTTTCCTCTTTTCCAACCTCCAGTAAACACTAATTTGCACTCTTTCTCTGTGTGTGTGTGTATTTGGTATCAAATATAGATGAAATTGTGCAGTATTTGTTTTTTTTATCCCTGTCATTAAATTAATTTCATTTTAAATTAAAAGACCAACTTGGTCCTCTAACACTACCGGAAAGTATTTCAGCAAGTGTACTGCTTTTTACCTGGATTTCTGTGTGGTCACTGATTAGTCACACCTATCAGAGTGCAAAATAAAGGTCACTTTAATGGGTAATAAGGCTTATTTCTCATGGTCTCATGACTCAAAATTCTGTTTTACGGCCTATGTATATCAAACATAGTGTCCAAACTTATGTTCTGTAAGATGCTGCAGGGTAATTGACCTGAAGCCGAACATTAAATCCTTCACTACAAGCACTCCAATATCACTTCAAGAAGTCTTCTGTAACAGAATGACTCTTGTAAAGCATCTTGATTTGTCTGGGTTCTGGGATTACTGGGACATACATACATGTTGTATAAGGTTTCTGGTCCAAACTTTCCTGTCTAGATCAGAGGTTTGACCAGCAGTCAGGCAGTCCAGCAGCCCCACAGAATCGCAGAATCACACAGACACTTATATTAATTTTGTGCTGATCAGCCTAAGGCCTAGGCATATAGCTTGCTAACTCTCTACCCTTAAACTAACCCATCTTTCTTATCTTGCTCAGCCATGTGTCTCGATACCTTTTCTCAGTGCAGCATTTCAGCTTCTTTCCTCTCCATTGCATCTCTGTTGCTCTGAGATGCTCCCAGAGTTTTCTTAGTCTGGTAGCCCCACCCACACTTCCTGTTTGCCTTTGGCCAATCAGCATTTTTTATTAAATCAGTATGCAAGACAATTATTTACAATAGAATGGAACACAATCCTACTACACATACATATTCCTAACAATTCAGTATTTTCTTGTATCCAACTATAAGCATGTATTATTCTTATTATCAAGAAAAACTAAGCATTGGTTCTAGATAAATGTTCCCTGAATGCAAACACCCAGTAACATTTTCAAATTTTCCTGTCTTCTGGGTCACAGCATTATGCTTCCAGCAAGTTTTATTTTTGATACTTTCGAGATCAGAATCCTGATGGTAGCATCAGACTCTTTCTTTTATTATGTTATACTAATTCATAAAATTTCTTTGACATGAAACCAATATTAGCCTTGTCCTGGTATAGGGATTTGTACATAGGTATTCAATGACTACTTATAATTAACTTGAGTTATTTTTCAACTTCATCAAAAATCTGTACTGATAATGCCCATAGTGGAGTACATGATTTTGTGGATCTTATCACTATATCATGAAGTGTTGTTTCATTTTGGGTATTTGTTCAGTCTCAGCTTAAGGTCTTCAGCTCAAGCTGTTTAGCTGCTTAAGGTCTTCAAATATGTAATTATCTCTCTTCAGATAAACTTAATAATTCTTGTTATCATCCCTTTTCCTTTTTACTTCCTCTGAGCTTCATTTGATACACATTGTTCTGTAACCTGCCTGGCTTTGGAAAGATGCAAGTGTTGGCATCAGTACCATCCATCTGTGGTTATGTAACTGTTTGGTACTGCCAATGTATCTAGATAAAATGACTCAAGAAAACAGGTATTAATTAATAGGAGTGGGAAAAAATTCCAGCCAGCATTATCAATACGCAGAGATGAATTTGAAGCTCCCTCCTCCTTTTTGATTTCTTCATTTGGGTGGACAGTCCAGGAACACACAGTGCCTTCAGGCTATGGAGATAGGAAAAGATTGGCTTGGCCCCCGGCCTTTCCCTCTTAATTCCAATACAGTACCAGTATTTTAAACTATAGCCTCCAGGGACCTCAGCCCAAACAGGCAAGGGTTGAAGTGGTATGCAAAGTAACATGCTAACAATGAACAAATTTTCAAAACATTTCTTCTGGCTTTGCATTATAAACTCCTTATAGTGTCACCATTAAAGTAGAAAATTAAATTTTCAATTGTACAACATAAATTGCATATTGAAGTTAATTTTTAATGAATTCAGCTTAGTTACTTCACTTGGTTCTTTTGTATTTTTCCCAAGATAAGTTTATTCAACACAGTCAACAAACATATTATATCCTATAGTCATTACTTTCATCTATTTTCAAAACAAACATTTTTGGTTACCCTCTATGACATGTACAACAAGCGGTTCTCACTCATTGTCCCTCCCCCAGTCTCTGACAGCCACCATGTCTTTGTGGTTACCTATCCTGAGTAGTTCAGCTATGTGGAAACACATGCTGTATATGTGGACTCATATGCTATGTGAGTTTTTGATGTCTACTCTGTTTTTTTTAAATCTAATATTTTCAAGGTACATCCATGCAGAAGCACGTCTTTCTTGATATAGATGCACTGTATTGTGTGTGTATATATATATATATATATGTTCATTTTGCTATGTTCATCCTTTGAAGGACATGTGGGCTGTTTTCTGTCTTAGTTATAAATTATCTTGCTGTGAACATACGTATTCTAAGTTTCTTCAGATATATATGTAGAAATTATATCATTAGGCCAAATTGTAGTTCAGCACTTAATTTCGAGAAACCAGTTTTCTACCGTGCTGAACTCACCTTATTCTTTCATCACAAATAGGTAAAGATTCCATTTCTTCACATCTCTGCTAGCGCTTGTTTTCTTGCTAATCAGATTTAAATAATCAGTTAAAGTGTTCAAACTTAGGAATAAATATTTCTCACATGGAGATTGTCTAGAGAGTCAAAACTCAAATAACTCTAAATAGAGTGTTCCAGGCCAACCAACATTATATAATGAGACCCTATCTAAAATAAATAAATAATGTTTTAAAAGAAATGCAGGGACTCTGCATTTTACATATGGTCTCAGGATAATTTTTATGAACTGCAGTTAAATCACTGCTATAATTGAACTCCCAAACATCAGGACTAGTTATTTGGGTTCATAGTTTCGGATATTTTGAGCCATAGTCACTTGGCCATGTTGCTGTAGGTAACATTGATGCTATAGTGGTACATTGCATCATGGTGGAAGTATAAGGCAGAGAAGATGGTTCACATCATGATTGGCAAGAGGAAAAAATAAATAAAACTTCATGGGAAGAAGCAAGCATCCCCAACATCACCAATGAGGGTGCAACCAACCCCCCTTCCACTAGTCTATACTTCTCAAAATTCTTGTCACCTCCCAAGCAGAGATCCATGCATTTGACACATGGCCCTTGAAGTTAGGAGAGATAAATAGGTCATCTCTAATTTCTATCATTTTGTGGGCAGGGTCAAATTCTTATTAAAAATTATAATGGAAACTGTTGTTCTTTTACTTTATCCTCCTTCACAGCACACTATGTCTGCACAGTTCCATATGCATCAGGCTAAACTATCAAGATAATATCTTTCTCCTTCCCTACATCGTTAATTTACTTCTGCAAGTTAAAATTTTTGTCAGCATTTATATCACACAGTAGAAGCTACAGAAACACCCTATGCATCCCTCCCACCCCAAGAAAGATGCAGACTCCCAGGAATTTCAGTCACTCAAAGTGAAAGAAGCAGGAAAACTCTAGCTACCAAAGAGTAAAGGAAGGTGTGATACCAAGCCTTGTCTGTGGTAAATGAAGAGATATCCATATTAGGCAGCAGATGAAATACAGGAAGACACTTTGACAAAATAAAATTTAAAAAGTGGAATATGATGTGATACTAAAGAATAGAGAAATGTGATTCTAAAGTAACACTGTGTTCTCATGTAATGGGGAGACTAAAGCCTTGTGCCCTCAGGTAGTCAGAGTGTTCTTCTTTTACAGCTATCAGCCTACACATGCACAGGGAAGTCTTGATCATCAAGGAAAAGACATGCTTCTACTGATTATGAATGCATATGGAATGTGTGATTCAATTTGTCTTCTGGAAATGCTTCCAAGAGCATATAAAAACATTCCATGAACATAAAGAAAAGCATAATATTAAGCCATCAGAACATTTTCCTGATATTAAAAACTCTAAGATAATGATCTTTCATAGTGTGTTATTGAAGATGTTTTTCATCTCTGTGTGTGTCTTTTCTCCTGAAGAGGTTATCTGTGTTGTGAGGCTTCACATATGGGAGGCAGTAGAGTACATGCTTATCAAGCATGAGGCCATGGGTTCAAGCCTCACCATGGCCAAAACAGAAGAAGAAAATTTACAGCATGATTCATACTGTTTAGCACAGGGAAAAAAGTCTTTCTTATGCTACAGAAAAGATCCTTTATTTCATAGGCAGCCCCCATTCCTCAGCAGCTTGTTCTCTGTGACCAAGGAACATGTTTGCAGGGTGTCTGGCAGGATTATCCACAAGTTGTGGTCAGAAATAATAGGATGCTTTGAATGTAAATGCAACGTAGCTTCCCTTAAAAGCAAAAACAAAACCAAAAAACCCTCAGAACTCTAGGGAAACTGGCCGTCTTCTGTTACCTCTACACACATGGAGTACTGAGGACATCCTAATAATGGCTTTGCTTGACTTGCTGAAAAAAGCATGAATGGTTGTGCTTCCCAAAAGCAGAGATGGAAAATTAAGCACTAATATTAGAGCCATCCACATATTTGTAATATAAAGTATGACATGCAGTTAAATCAGATGTTTGGAAGTTTGAATTAACTTTATGGGATATTGCAATACCCCAAACTTTGAATATTTTATATAATTCCTTACCTAGAAATTAACTCGCAAAAACAGTTTTATAGTGATCTGCTTGTATGCAGCATGGAGGAAAAAAGAAATATGTCCTCCATGCAAAGTCTTATAGGTAGCCTTTCATAGTGGTTTCATTTGTGTTAGCCAAATCCAGTGTTTCTTGACAACCGGCAAGCCTGCACAGCACAGTCGTGCACGTTAGTGAAAAGGGAAGGAACCATGGCTAATGCAGAAGCATGGGTCAATCACAAATAACTGTGCTAAGCAAGTGATGCCAAACAAAACAAATATACAAGGTATGATGTCAATATATCACATTCTTAAAACTGGCAACTCAACTTCAGTGAAAGAGGGAATATTAGTGATTGCCTAGTAAGGGCAAGAGTTAGGAGGGCAGAGAAGAATGACGGGGTGAAAATTACAAAGAATGGCTAGAAGGTGATATTTTTTAGGTGCCAGTGATAACATGGCTGCATTGATACGTCTGTATAAACATGTATGCATATACATATACATGTGTGTACGTATATATGTGTATATAGATATTTATATGTGTATATACTATGCATATATTACATATATCCATGAAATATATGTTTTTATATATATACTTATAAATTGCATATTTAAGATGCATGTCATTTGTTGTGTGTCAGCTCCATGTCAAAAACTGCTATGAGAACATAACCCAAATTACTTCCCCATATGTATTCTCACCTTCCTTGTTCCTCCCTATTTTATGTCACTAGATTGCAAAAAGCTCAATGTCAGCCAAATTTATTCATATGTCAGTACAATTACATATGGTTGACAAAAAGAAGCAAATGTTAACTAGTGACACATGAAAAGAAGGTCCTTTGTTAAATAATGTAGGCATTACAAAATCAAATTTTATTTTAAAAATGTAAATATTGGGCCAGTGAGATGGCTCTAAGGCCCTAAGGACACTTGCTGCAAGATGACCACCTGACTCCAACCCCCAGAACCCACAGGGTAGAAGGTAGAACCAACTCTCATGTCTTCTGATTCCACATATGAGCCCTGGCATGAAGACACTCCCATGCATAACAAAAATACCTATTTTCTTATAGACTTACAGGCAATTTTTATTTTCTTGGATATTTTGATGCCCAATCTGAGTCATTTAAAAGGGAAACTCTGGGAACCATTAAACCTAAGCATCCTGTATCCAGTTTCAGTTTCAGAGAATGGACTGTCGTTTGTATAGTTAAGTTTTGGGGCCAGCAGCACGAGGCCACTAACAAGATTCACGTACTCCACTGAAGCTTTGCAAACTTTTGGAAATGTATTTTTCACTTGCTCTGATGTTTTATTCCACCATTTTTCCTCTCACCTGTAGCTAGAAGACGAGATTACGACATTAAGACAAGTTCTGTCGGCAAAAGAAAAACACCTGGTTGAGATCAAACAGAAACTTGGCATGAACCTGATGAATGAGTTAAAGCAGAATTTCAGCAAGAGCTGGCATGACATGCAGACCACGACTGCGTGAGTATATCCGCAAAGCTCCTATGAGCCTTGTGGCTCTTCTGGCCTTCCTCTTTGGTTTTTCTATGCGGTTGGTTAGGTGTCTGTAGGTAGGAAGAAGGTACTTTCTTCAGGAGCAAACCAAAGAAATAAGAGTGATGATTAAGTATATTGCATGAAAAGCGAAATACAAAAGAACTTCCTACAATAAGCCCATATTGATTAAAGACTCTTTAAAAGTTGATTAAAAATTAAAAAAAAAAACTTTTTTGCATACGTACTGAATGTTTTATTGCTAGATTATAAAAATAAAATACAGAATAGTTTTAAAGTGCAATTTAAAACATGGTACAAAGCTTTAATATGGTACAAATGGGAAAATTAAATAATTACACTTTTATGTACAGATGGCCTATACAGAAGCACTCCTTGTTTTTCTTTCAATACTCTATGCCCTTGGTTGCCTGAGCAAAAACAGATAAAGGGAAGATGTGTGGAGGAGAAAGGGATACAGTGCAATACATTTAGAACAACTTCAAAGAGCAGTTTCTCCTCGAATTAAGAGGACAATTGACTGGATTAAAGTAATTAACTCATTTGTCTTGTTCAATAAGAGAACTCATGTTGTGGCTAAATTTGACATTTGCCAATAATAACTTATAAATTCAGAACTCATATATAACACAAAATCAGACATGCCTCCTTTGCTTGGAGTTTGTAAATAAATGGTCTGATGAAATAGGTGCTATTTTAAGAAAGGTCTGAACAGGAAACAAGAACTATAAACCAGGGAACAGTGAGGTGCTCAAAGCCCGGATCATCAGATCTGTTCTTTGTACTCAACCCATCCAATCCCATCTCTCTCATCCACATATTTTGCTTTTGCTTTTTGTCCCCCCCAAGACTCTTGGACTCTCATGGAGTCCAAGTTGACTTCAAATTCATGTAACAAGATCTTCAAATTCCTGCCGTCACCTCCTAATTGCTGGGATTATAGACATAGACCAAGTCTAAGCTATCCAATCCAATTTCAAAGTCCTCAGTAGCCCAGGGCTACCTTCCCTTTGTCTTAAAAGATCTATTTATTTTCCTGTTTTAATTTCTGAAGTATTAAACTTAGAGAACTAATTATGCTAATTGATGAATAGTTCAATGAAACTGTTTTAGCCAGGCTTGGAAGTGGTGGTGGTTTATACCTTTAGTCCCAAGAGGCAGAGGCAGGCATCTCTGAGTTCAAGGCCAACCTGGTCTACAAAGCTAGTTTCAGGATAGCCAGGGCTACCTGGAGAAACCTTGTCTTGAAAAACCAAAACAAAACAAAACAAAACAAAAAATCCAGTTTGAACAAAGTCTCAAAGCTTTATTCTCATCAAACTCCCTAAAATAAATCATAGCCAAACTCTGTAGCTTTGTTTACTGCTGTCTATGAGCAAAAACATCTCTCATAGTCTAACTTTTCTCATGATGCAAATGAATTTTTGAGGATTTAAATCATGTTTTATAAGAGTTTTAGAATGCATCATATGGCAAGGATAGTCTATATATAAGCATGGGTTACTAATGTCTTTAGTTGGACAAACAATCGTATGTACAATATAAAACATCTTAAATTACAGAGAAATCTATCTACTGTTAGTGTAAAATTATATTGTTAGCAAACTCTGTACTCTTAGAGTCTCAAAGATCTGCCTCATTCATCCTGTTGTTGGTCTAGAAAGTCTGGTTGAAGATACCAGGATAAGTGGTCAGCATCCCCAGTCTATAGTGTAGGCGCTGTCTATCACCTCCACTTAGAGAAGGAAGAAGCTCATTACATTGTAAGGGCAATGGAAGGAATGCCACTTTACTTTTGCTACAGGGTTTCTTAAAACCAAGTTTTGAGTAAAGTACAGGTAAATAATCCCATTACCTTTAACATGCCTTGGCAAGCCTGATTATTAGTCCTTGATGGGAGAGCAAATACTGAGGTCACTACTGAGTTAAATCTTTGCCATTTCCCATTTTGAAATTGTGTGAAATCATGAGATGATCTTGCTACTAATTACTGGAGGCAAATCCTTTCATAAGAGGAAGAATTTAACTGAAAGCCTACATATTTTACCCAGATTCCCCTCTAAGTGAATAAGGGTTCTTGTCCCATACATGAGAGTTAGTTACCTAAGAACTATAGGGATTCTTCTATTTCTGTAGTTCAGGATCTAAGGATCCAGCCAGTGGAGTGCTTGCCTAAATACAGAAAATCTTGGGTTCATTCTCTAACACTGCATGAAGGTGTGGTGGGCTTTCTTGTCCTTCTACCGTTGAGGAGGAAGAGGCCAGAGGATCAGAAATTCAAGGTTATCCTTAGCTATGTACTAACTTAGCCACCAGCCTATGACCTTACCTCAAAAACCAAACAACCAACTCAAACTCTAATTCCACTTAGATGGATTTTTGTTTCATTTATAAACTTTATTATAAAAACTCTGCAGAAGAAAACCACACCAAAATTAACCAGACCCAAAGTCTGTATATCTAAGAAAACTTCTATGCACTTAAAATAGTCATTTGAAAAAGAAGCTATGTACAATGATGGATTTTATGCTTTCACTATAAAATATATTTTTATACACCTATCCAACCAATAAAACTAAAACTTCCATTACAGAGTTAGAACTAAGAAAAGTGTTAGTAGTTTTACATCCTCTTTTATAATATATCTGTTACTTACATTCAGTCCTTTCTTAGGTCCTAATATTTAGCCTTTCTTGGTTCTTTTTTTATTGTTATGCCCCATACACATTTAGTTTTGAGTAGATTATACATATGCAGGAGACCATGAAGTATTTTTTATTTCAGAGATTATGTGACCTCACTTAATATTATACATTCTAAGTCCATCAATTTTTTTTTTTACAAATTTTGTCATTATATTTCCTTTTGAGCTAAATAATATTTCTCTGTATCTATATCTAATATATATCTATCTACTAAAAATTCACTATGTATATACATGTAAATATATGTATCTACCCACTATATATACACACGTATATATATATATATGATGATATATTGTATATCTAGTAAAGTTTACCTGAAGATCGGAGGACAGAGTCAGCCACAGATTTAGCCATGAAGGTCAGGCAGTGGTGGCACACACCTTTAATCCTAATGTGCAGGCACAGGCAGGGATCCCTCTGGATCTGTGTGAGTTCAAGGCCAAACAGAGTCAGGCCATGGTGGCACATACCTTTAATCCCAGCACTTGGGATCCCATGTCTCTGCTCCCAGTACTTAGGAAACACACCCCTTTAACCAGCACTGAGAATGCTAAAACAGGAAGTGATATGGCAGGGGAGAGAAAGAAATATAAGGCAGAGGGAAGCAGGGGTCAGCCCTGCCTGTGACCCCAGTCCCTTTCAGCTGAGGATTCAGAGGCATTCAGTCTGAGGATTCATGAGGAGTGGCTGGGTGAGAACTGGTTGTGGCTTGTTCCTCTGTCTCTCTGATCTTTCAGCTTTTCCTCAATATCTAGCTCCAGGTTTTTATTATAAGACCAAGTAGGATTTATTCAGCATATAATTTGTATACACATATATGTGTATATACATATATATACAGCTGTATGTACATAGTGGATTTTCATTATCCATTTATCTGTTAATGATTACAACTGTTTGCTCTATTAATAAAGCAACAATAACCATGGAGGTACACATATCTTCATGGTAGGTTACAGAATTCTCTGGAAATGCCCAGGCATGAAATAGCTGAGTCATATGATAGTTCTATTGTTAAAATTTTGAAAATCTTAAAACTGATTTCCACAATGGCTATATTAATTTGTACTCCATTAAGACTGAATAAGATTCTTATCTCTTTACATCCTTTCCAACATTTGTCAGATTTATTGATGCTAGCCATTCTGGCTGGAGTGAGTTGGTATTTCATGTCTTCTGGGAATGGGCAGAGGCTTCCCAGGAAATTGGGTGCTACCTCTTTTCTCTCCTCTGTCTCTTTCTGATCCTGTAACCTTGGTGATTGTTAGTTATCATGGGATGGAAAGGCCAAGTGACTTGGCATTGGGATGGGCTAAAAGTAAAGTTAGAACTGCCTGTAACCCTCTCACATCCAACCCTCTCACATTCAACCAGCTTTAGCTTTAGAAGCAGACTCCTTCCTTTCAGGCTTCTTTGGCTGGCATCGGGGCAGGACTATATTTTGAAGTTAGCTATTTCCTGGAACCAAGGGTGTGTATGCCTAAGCGTTTAGCATTGCCAATTTCCTGTTGATGGTCAAGATGAGCATCATTCATGAATGCACAAACAGGAGTGATGATAAACAGATGGGCATGTGGTGATGTGCTAGAGTGCATGAAGCGTTTATAAACCTTTAGGGGCCAGCACAGAACCTACAAAATTCTCTCCTAAGGACTCTTGTTAACATTATTTTCCAAAACTAGTTGAAGTATCATTGAAAGGTGGCAAAGATGAGTTGTTTTAAGAGTCTCAAAATCAAGCATGTCATAAGACAGATGACTGAAATGAAGATAATATTAGTATAGAAGGTTGAATTCTGGTATGGAAACAGACACTGACATTCTCACCCCACCCTTGTTGAGGATAATCCTGATCTAAGCAGTCCATGGAAGGTCTTTTGACTGTTCAACATTGCTTATTGAGTTTCCCCATCTCTTAATGTTAGTTCCAGTCCTTTTTTTTCTTTCTTTCTTTTCTTTTTTATTTGCCTTGGTGTAACTGGAACTACAGACAGTTGTGAGCTGCCATGTAGTTGCTGGGAATTGAATCCCAGTCCTCTGGAAGAGCAGTCAGTGCTCTTAACCTCTGAGCTATCTCTCCAGTCCAATTCCAGTCCTTTCAGAATTAGAGACTTGAATGTCTGAGCATCATGGTGCACTTCCACAGGCCCAGACATTGCTTGTCCAGGGAGAATTCTAGCCACTTGTGTGCTCTGCCCTTTAAGGTCTGTGTCAAGCATTGTAGCTACCACAGTTGTTCTTGGGATCTTCCAGAATGAGCCAGAGACAGACAGTTAGAGGCCAGATTTTAATGTAGTGATGTTAGTCAAGTGGAAGTGTTACTGGGAGGATTGTAACCAGATATGGGAAAACCAATGATAATGTTGAACTTCACACAAATCTTGCAAATGATGAAGTCTAGAAATGCCCATCTACACACACACACACACACAAAACCTCCTCTCTGCTCTGGGATACCACTCACTGTAAAGGGCATCCCATCTACATGCCTTGGAAAAGATGGCCAATAGCCCTGCTTTACCTGTGACCAAGACACACTCTGAGCTTCCCAGTTCCCACCCATTGCCTCATAAAGGACTAGCTGAACTCTCTGTCCCCAACTAAAACAAAGGTCAATTCTTTAGGAAAGAAACTCTTTCCCTCGGGGCCCTGAGTTTAGCTCATTCTTTGTCGCAACGAGTAACACAGCCTACCTGCAAGGCAAGATGTGGCCATATCTCTTATTGTTGCTACATTTTGCTAAATATAGTTTCCCTGTGTATGTGTGATATGTGCATATTCATGTATCACTGTATGCACATGTTCATGGGGTGCACATAGAAGCCAGAAATCAATGTTTAATATTTTATCTGTATTACTTTCCATCTTATCTTTTGAGCCAAGGCCACTTACTGGACCTAGAGCTTATCAATCCTTGTTGTTTGTGAACTCTGTCTCCTCACTCACTAGCAGTGAGGTTACAGATACATGCTCAATTCTTTTGGGAGATACTTGGGGATACAAAGACAAGTCCTTATGTGTCTACAGCAGGTCTTTCTCAGGTAAGTCATGCCCCCAGCCTCTCTTCATCTTTTGTTATAAACTATAAATAGGCAGGGGTTTTTTCTCTCTCTCAAAATATTTGACACTCACTATGTATTTTCAACTAACCTAAAAATTTATTCACACTTTATGTAAAGATTGTGGGCAAGTAACTAAAATGAAAGCTGTGGCCTATTATCTTTGGGAATATACCTGACGCTTCTCTTGTAGAGAATAAAGTTTGGGTTTAGACCTACAATTGTTGCTTGGCTTTCAGCTCTCTGATTTTATTACAGGTGAACATACTGGATCCTTTTTTTTTTATAACATATGTGAGATGATAAGCTATGGCTCTTCTTTAGAAAATATTGTTGTTAAAGCTTTATTATAAAGTACCTGAAAATAAAAATAATTAAAATTTTACACACTGAAATTAACTAGACCCAATGTCCATATATGGCTCTTCTTGATGATTAAAGTATTTTCCTTCTTAGGTTCTCTTATACAAAAAAGGGTTTTACATAAAAGATGTTTTTTTCTTTTTTTGTGTGTGTGAAGTGTTAGTGGCTGATGGGAAATCAGTAGAGCTTCCTGTCCAAAGCCCTAACTTTAGCCCCAAGGTCAGCCATCAAGAATTCTTTTGCCTTTGAGTTATGTATTTCTTTCCCGCTTCATTCATTAGCATGTAATGATACTGTCTTCACATATGTCTAGTGCCTATGTGGAAATCAGCCTTTCTCTTTGCAACTCTCTGCTTCTGGGCTTAGTGCCTGGTGTTAAGAAGTACCACCAATGATTGGCAGCAATTACTTCAGTTTTTATGAGATGCTAATCTCACCTGCTAGTGCTTAAGCACTAATGTCTAAGGACTTTCTGTGCTGTGGAAGATGCCCTTTGTATGAGGAGCCATACCTGAGAGGAGCCTGAGGCACCCCAGAATAGCTGCTTCTGATTCCCTGTGAACAATTGTTTCTCTTTTCCTGCATTGTGGCCCCGTCTGCCTTCAGGTGTCTACATGCACTCAAAGCTTCACCTAGCTAGGATTCATGCTAAAGGAAGACAGCATGGAGTCAGTGGTCTTTAAAGTTCCCCTCCAGAGGCTAGCTAGCCAACCTTCTAGATGATATCTGCTAAAAGATTATAAGCCACAAGCCTGTGGGCATCAACTTAAAATGAGTACTACAACCTCCAGAATAAGAACAACCTCCAGAAATGGACCGTAGAGTGTTAGACACTAGATTAAATGGGTTTATCTATCAGTAGTCTGGACTTCTGTCTTTGCCTTTTGATGACCAATACCAATAAATTGCCTTGACAGTGTGTGGCTGAACACCCTCCAGTTCACTGGGTCTGGTTTCCTCTACATTGAAATTAGGTCTCTGGGCTTCAATTTGTACTGATTTATGCTTTCCTCTAGACTAGAGGAATAGGAAGGATCGCTTCATCTGGCCTCCCTAATCACTTCAGGAATTAGTTACCAAATGTAAGTAGAGGAATTTTGTGTCTGAAGATGGTGGGGAAGAGGTGGGGATAGCTGTGCAGGGTGTGTCCAGTGTGCCAAGCTGTGATGGGTGCAGGAAGAGGAGAGAGACATATGTATCCTAGAATGTAGAATCCCAACAGGCACGTTCTGGGAAGTCTTCTAGCCTATTCATGCAGGGAAGAATGTTGAGTCTCTGTTTTTTTCATGGCTGAAAAACAAATTGGTATAGCCAAACAGTCTGTTTGGTGTAAAACTTCTTGTCAGACGAATAGGCACAGATTTAGTCCCTAGGGTTATAATAAGGTAAGAATTTTGTTTGGTTTGTTCATGAATGATAACTACGGGCCACTGTGGGAGTGTGAGCAGGACAGGAGCTTTGCCTGGGGATATTGCCACTCCAGTGGTTGTGTAAAGCAGGGTTTCCAAGGAGACCTCAGAATGTAATCAGTCCAAGAGAAACAGGTGGTACCTCTTGAGAGTGACACATACTGGTGATGGCTTGGGGGAGAGAAAGCTCTGCTCCTAAGGAGAACATCCAATTAGTGTGCTTGCTTCAGGAGAAGGGGCAGGGGTGGCCATTAATAGTGTTACCTTTCTTCTGCAGGGAATAGAAAGCCATTAAAAGGTCCTACCCAGTCATTTACCCAACAAATGCAAATGAATGTCTACAATGAGGCACTTATTACCTCCAGGCTAACCTAGACCTCAGATTCACAAGGTGCCTACCTTTCTTTCAATGTGAAAAGGCAAGGAACAAGCAATAAAGTAAGCCAGTGAGGAGCTGCCAGGGAGGACTTACCAGTAAGGAAAACAGTAGAGGGTGATTTGTCAATAAGAGACTTGGAGGAGAGAGTTGAGACTGATGGGATGGAGTCCCAGGTAGGACAATTTTGTTCTAGAGCCTATTTCTAATTGAAAGACTGAAAAGATCCAGGGTTATGATGATCAAGAGAGAAACTTTCAGGTTGAGAAAAAGTTGATACATAGACTCCGAGGAGGCATGAACTAGCTTTGAAGCTTCTGGGAGCCAAAATCTGTCTCTTAATAAATTGTCTATGGTGTGCTGAAAAGAGAGGGTGATCACTAGGCTTGTTGGGGCAGGGAGAATTCAGTGCCAAGGGCTTTAGATGCTACTGGAAAATTTGGAACAGGAAATGGCCTGGTCAGATGCACATTTATGGATCATTTCCATTAGATTATATAATAGATTATGGAGGGTTGTGGATGGGAAGTGGAAAATCATTTATGAGGCTATTGTAAGTGAGAGTCATAGAGAGCAGTGGAAGAATTTGGAGATCAGTCTGACAGAAGTCCCTAATATTTTGGAGGTAGATGATGAGGAAAGCTAAGTAATGGATGCTTGGACTACACAGTGTCTGTTCTGTTTACTATGCTTGGACTACACAGTGTCTATTCTGTTTACTTTGTGTTAGTTGAACGTGGCTATGACTCCCATAGGCTGAAGTTATGACAGCTCAATTCTGTGTACACAGGAATGAGACCATGTTAGTCCCAATGTGTAGGCTTACATTGATTTAATGCGTTAAATCTTGTATGCAGATGGTGTCAGGTGCTTTGCTGGCCTACAGTGACTCTATGCTGTCATCAGGAGCATTGAGACACAGAGGCTGGGCTGACACTCAATGACCTGTTTTGATCAAGTCTGAACTACCCCATAAGGAATGTTCAGACCAAGAGGACAACTTGAGAAAAGTTAAAGGCAGGTGTGTGTGTGTGTGTGTGTGTGTGTGTGTGTGTGTGTGTGTGTGTGTGTTACTCACCAATGGATATCATTGAAAGCTGTAGGCCTAGACTTGGAGACTAATAAGTCCAATAACTGTGGTCACTCTAACCTTTAGGAATGAAGTTGAACTTTCCTTGCTAGAGAAGAGTCAACCATTTACTAGTGAGCAGTGAGGAAAGTGTACCAGCCATATAATTTCAGGAGAGAGTCTTCCCCTTAACCCTATTTCCTTGGCTGCTGAGGGAAAGTGTAGAAGGGGGCTTTTTAATCATATGTTGGAAGGAGTGATAACAAAACTATTTTCCCCCTTAAATTAATTAAATCTTGCTCCAGGATTCCCATTCTAGCACAATTCTATATCTTATAGGATAAAAATGTGAATATGAGAGAATGATGGGCTATGGCAAGTTAGCTGGGAAGAATTAGACTTCAAGGTACTGAGAGGAATTTCAGCTTCCAGAAAATGTGCGGGATTCCCAGAGGCGACCCTTTACATAATGATTAGGCAATCATGACCTATTTAGTTTGATTTATAATGAAAAGAAAATATATGGTATGCTAATGAAAGATCTTGGCATATTTTCCTCAGCAATAGGATTCGTATTGCCATAGGACCCAATGAGTAAGAATAATTACATTAAGGACTCAGGTTGTCTTCTTTACAGATGGAGTTGAGGAAGGCAGAGTGGGACAGGGGTCATTTGTGTGTGAGAGTATGGCAGAGGTGTTGCTGCTCTTACTCTTGTTCATTTTGTTCATGCCTAGACTTCTTTTATTGTCTTCTATGCCTTAAGGAGGCAGGGTGCAGATGGGTGGCTTTAAGGAGGCAGAGTGCAGATGGGTGGCCTTAAGGAGATGGGTAATTTAGAACCAATATGCTTGTTTATGTTCTGCTTTGTGAACCCATCAAATTCTCCCCACTGATAGACCTTTGTGCCTTGTGTCACAGACCAAATGGTCCACAGAGGGTAGGAGTTTTATAAAAAAGGAGCGTACACTCCTCCATCTTTTTTTTTTTAATAAAAGCTCAATAACTAAGCTCAGATAAGGAAGAACACAGCCTAACTTGCATCATTTCAGAGACCTACAGTGCTTGGAAGTGAGGTTCAGTTTATAATTTATTTGCTCTTTGCTGGTGGGCTCATTTTCTGCATCACCATGGTCCGGGTGATAATTCTCTTTGTGAGAAGTGCTTTGTTACTCTGCTGCAATCAAATATCAATGACAACTAAAGAACTAATAATAAAAGTTGTACACCCAGTCTCCCATGCAGTTAGTTCTCTTGACCCAAGGGATCCTAGTGTATTACCCAAACCAGGAATTAGATTCTTTTCGCCAGAGAGAAGTAATAAATTTATATTTTAATAACATATTTAGGATGCCTTTGGAAGAAAATGATCCTGTAGGGTTTTGTGTGTATGTCCTTGATGAGATGTAGAAAAGCAATCGATAAGGGAATGCACTCTTTTAAATCTCTTCCTAGGGGACATATATTCATGCTGTGAAATATCTTGTAAAAACAGTTGATGTTTTAGTCTTTTCTTCTAGTTATACATAGAAAATGCTTAGGTCCAAATCATGCACTGCTCTGTCCTTCTGAACATTAGCCCTGCCATTTAAAGTTGTAAATCCTGTGCTGCATGTGAGCTATCAAGGGAACTCATGAAAAGATTCAGTAGAATTCTCTTTATTTGTCTTGGAGAGGAAGACCCCTAAAGAGATCTACAGAAGAAGTTATACATAGCTGGGACTAACAGTTTGTACCACCACAGCCTGGCTCTGTTAGGCCTAGAACTCACAGAGGACCTGGTGGATCTGTCTACCGAGTGATGGGTTTTAAGGCATGGGTCACCATTCTCTGACCATCATGGCTTGGTTGTGGGTTGGATTCTGTCCTCTGATGTTCCAGATAAATTTTATTAAATATATAGTATATCACCACACCACACCACACTGCAACAATAGCCTCAAGGATACATTATGATTATTCTGCTTTATCAATTATGTGAGGCCTAATGCTGTAAACCATCTTTAGTTTAAAATGAGATCTGCTAGTGGCTTGAGGTATAACCCAGCAGTAGGAAGTATACTTAGCATGTGTGAGCTCCTGGGTTCAGTCTGCAGCATAATAGCCAGACAGATAAATAGATGCTAAATTATGGACAATATAAGAGGATTTAGTTATGTAAAATGCTGCATATAATTTTCTATTTAACTTACAAGGTTATCTAATCAGCCAGATTAGTATTTATCTTTTATTATTTGACTATTATTAAAGGTAGTTTTATATGCTATGGCTGAAAAACAATTTTAAATATCAACAGTACAATCCAGGCCTGGCTTCATGGCCTAATAAAAGTAAAAGTGTGGGTTGGTGAGATGGCTCAGTAGATAAAGTGTTTGCCATACAAGCCTGATGACCTGCATTTGATACCTGGAACCCACAAAAAGCCACAAGTAGTGGCTCACATCAGTAATCACAGCTCTCCCATGGAGATATGCACTCCTGCAGAGACAGGGGAGGAAGAGACAGGAAAATCTCCTAGGCTAGCTGGCTTGCCCACACACAAAGCTATGGGGCAATAAGAAAGACCCTGCCTTAACAAGGTAGCAGGAGAGAACAGTTCATGAGAGCAGTTTGTGACCTCCACATGCATACTGTGGCATATGAGTGCACACATGCTCATTCACACATACACAGAGCCCATTATATGCATATAAAATAATAAATGAAATTAGATTTTACTTTTAAAAAGAGTAAAATGCAAACGTACTTTTGGGGACAAGGTTATCAGTGGCCTGACAAGAATGCCACTTTCAGTGCTTGGGCTCTCAGCATCTAGGTGCAAATATATTGCTCACTTAGTTTAAGATCAAGTTCAACCAAGACTTCACATAAAATGACAGGGTATGGACAATGTACAACCCCTGGGGTACCCTCCATGTAGGCAGTGCTATAAGTGGTGTTCCTTGGAGCCTCTAAGTACTCTGAGTTCAATGACCCACTTCTCATAGGCCCTTGGTTGCTATGGTGTTGGTAATCACTTCCCACATAGAACTCCCTCTCACTGCCTACCCCTTGAGATCTTTTTTGGTTATTGATTCTAAGCATCATGCAAAATGACTACTAACTGTTCCTAAGAAACAGTTTGCCTAATGAAAAGGTGGAAAATGAAATACACATACACACATCTTAGAATTGTGATTGTGAGTGTGTGTATATCTGCATATTTGTGTGCATGGTTGCTGATGCACATGTTTACACATGCTTGAAGGCCAGAAGACAACCTCAGGTGTGGTGTTCCTCAGCTATAAAAAGCTGACCCAACTCACTTCAATGTCATCTCCAAGACAACAGGACATTAAGGGGGAAGGGAGGCGCCAGCTCTGTCACCATGGAGCTGCAGATCTTCTCCATGCCTCCATTTGTCATGTGTAATCTAAAGGACTAAGTTCTAATGGCCTCCAGACTTAGCATTAAAGGTTCAAAGCCCCACATTCAATGCTCAGCATCACACATACACACAAGAAAAAAAATTTAAAAAAGAATAAAATGGATTTATGAATTATTTTTCAGAAATAAGGAGCTCTGGCATCCTTATTGCTGCATTGAGCCAATACATAAAACTGCACTGTGATAAAGAAATTGAAAGGGGGCTAGAGATGCATTTTTCACAGTTACATAAGCATCATTAATACAGAAGTCAGCAGATCTTTGTGTGTATCTACCTCCCATTTTGGGGAGCGCCTTTAAAACAATGTAACACTTACTGCTTACAAGATGACCTTGTTTCTAGTCAGTTTTAAATGAAGTCATCCGATTCAGAATGTCACATACAAAAGGTTTCTTAACTCAAGATTCAAAGCCTTCTCAAACACACAGGGCTAAACTTCATAGACCAGCTTACGGTAGGGGTAAATACGCAGGCTAATTTCAAGAAGCTGCTGAAGCAGTGGCAGACTGACATCAGAAGGAATTTTCCAGTAGCCCAACTCAACCTCCTGTGTCAATCCAGTTGTTGCATCAACTTTTCCTTTGTAACGTCTTCCGGGCCACATGAGTCAGTGCTGGGTGGCTGCCCAGAAGATGTCCATGACTGCTTTTTCTTCCCTTTCTGTGACCTCCCACCTACTGCTTAAGCCCTCAATGCTGGCATTCACAGGCCCAAGGCTCCAAGAAGCTCTGGCCTTATTGGACTGAGAAAGGTGGTTTCTAGTCTTCCTCAGAGCACAGGCTTTTTAACCCTCCAAAGCAGGATGCTGACATTAACCTAACCCCTTTCTTGCCAAATTTGATAGCATCACGAAGCCAAACAATTGGTGTTGCGTCTCTCAGGTTAGAGGGACCTGGCATCTTCAGGAAACAGTGAGGCATCCGGGATGGTTGAAACAGGATGAGCAAGGAACAAGCAGAGGATGGCGTGGTTTGGCTGAGAGACCAGGTTGTCAGGTCATATGGACTTTGGATGTCTCTGTGCATGAAATGAGAAGTTGGTGAAGGCTGTGTGCAGAAAGAAAGACACTTGGCTTGATGTTTTAGTGACTTTTTCTTGTTGTTGTGTTGAAAAGATACTGTAGGGAGAGAAAAGTAGAAATGGGAAGATAAGTTAGGAAAATGTTGCAAGAGCCCAGATGAGGGATGGCGCCAGATGAAGTAAAGAGCAGTGGAGGTAGTGGGAGAATTGGCAGGCTCTAGTTCTACTGAAAATTGAAACAAATCAGAAAGGTTTCTTGATGACTGGATATAAAGGGGGAAAAAATGTCAGAGGTGATGCTGGTCTCCCGTCCAATGGATTGTATCCTTTGTCACCACTGTGCATGAGAAATTTTGCATAGGAAAAATTGTTTCTTGATTTTGACTTTTTATTTTTAGAATTGTGATTTCCGTATTAGTAGAGAGAGTTCTAGAAGAAAGCCAACTCTAAATCTTAGTCACAGTGTATGAACATGTTTTATATACATATTGTGCAATGCTTTCTTAACCTCCACAATGCCTTCATTCTGTTTTCGAACATACTTTTTATAGATCCAGCTTCATAACCTCATTACTACTTTATGAAAACTGTATTAGCATCCTAGAAATGTAACTGGGTGGGAATTCCAGATTTTTTTCTTGGTTTGTAAATACATGACCTTATTTTTCTATTTTTTTAAAAAAATATTTATTTTCAATTTGTGTGCCTGCACAAGTGCCCATGCATGTGTGCAAGTATGTGTCTGTGTGTGCATGCGTATGTGCACATGTGGGGGGTGTGTGTGTGTGTGTGTGTGTGTGTGTGTGTGTGTGTGCACATATAGAATTGGAGTGTTAGGTGGTTTCCACAGTCTGATGTGGGTGCTGCCTGATTGGGTCCTCTCAAGAGCAGTGGTGCTCTTACCACCCACTGAGTCATCTCTACCTTTTCAACAGTCTGACTTTTAAGGCCAAAAGCATTATAGTTAAATGCTGTTGAGCCCAGTTATTTTACTGTTCAGTATATTGCTTTTGGATTCCATTGAGTATTGGTTCCTTCTGAAGAATCTCAGTGCATGCCCTTTGGTGATCGGAGAGCTCTAAAATATTGTGACAATGATTGCCATTTTTATTCCTAATCTTTTACATTTAGTGCTATGGTGACTGCCTCATTATTAGCATCAAGTTTTATTTTTAGTATTTTATATCTTGTATAAACTATTTTGTACCCTGTAGTTTCACGTGGTCATAATTTTCCATAATTAAAACATGAAGTCATGTGTAAAATATACAAAGTAAAATTATACTTTGAATATTTTGTTTTCAGACCTCTGCAGAGAAAAAATAGATTTTTCTGGAGAGTCTTTTTTCCATGTTCTTGCTTCTCTTTTGCTGTGTGACCTGCCACCAGCCATTCGTAAACTCCAAGTTGATGGATTTTTTTATGAAATACTTTTGAAATGTATAGGTTCACAGCTAGGAAAGAAGGAAAGTTAAATTCTAAAGTCTTAGATATGGTCTGTTGCTATTTTAACATTTTTGTTTGACATATCAATGTCCAAAAGGAATATTATCTCTAGGTAGCAACCTTCACAACCAATTTTGTTAATGGCGATAGAATTTTTGGCTCCAAGCTGGCAAGGGACATCAACCAGAGTCCTGGATGAGACTCCCAACATCCCCTTACTCCTTGTCTTCCTTCTAGCCTGCTTCATCACTTACTGTTTGCTGCTCTGGTTGGCAGCATGAACCTGGGAGAGCTGGCTCTAAAAAGGAGGCAGAATAAAGCTTCATGCAATAACCAACTTTATGTGGAGCATCAGACCTTTTATACTCTGAGGGTAAAGAAGGATCACAGGAGTAAGGTGTTCAGTCACAAGGACAAGCCACACGTGGCAATTTTTTCTCTCATATAGGCACATGAATAACAGCTGAGGTAAACTCACTCCTATCCAGTACACCTGGGAGCAGGTCAAAAACACATTCCAAGAACAATTCTGTGTTTTGAAGAAACTGAGGTCACAAGACTCTTGTCTTGTTTTCTTGGAGTTTTCTCACAAACACTCAGAATTTCCCTAGAATGACTCCATTCTTGGGCTGTTTTTCTGACAGTTCCCATGGTTCTTTTTCCTTTCTAGGTACAAGAAAACACATGAAACCCTGAGTCACGCAGGCCAGAAGGCCACAGCAGCTTTCAGTAACGTGGGAACTGCCATCAGCAAGAAGTTTGGAGATATGAGGTAAGTCAGGAGATTTAAAAACAACAGCCAAAACCCCCAAAACAAAAAGCCAGAAACCCCACCGAAGAGCATTGTGTATCCGTAAGGTGTTCTTTCTTTTTTTAATGAGTAAAAATGACTATGGTTGGTGACAGAAATAGATTTTCATGTTGGGATATTTTCTGCTTGAAGATCAGTTTGGAAACCTGGCCCCAGCCTTACCCTTTCCACCAGGAAAAGCAGAAGTTAGGGGGAATGTGAAGGGGCCCTAGAACAATCCACACAGAACCCGATTGGTTTTATTATCTAACTTTTCTCTTGGCTGTGACAATATCTGGCAGAAGTAGATTCAGGAAGAATTTGTTTTGTTCCATCATTTGAGGGTACAGTCCATCCTGGCCAGGAGGTCATAGCAACAGGGATGCGGGGCAGTGGGTCTCACCTTGTACCTTTAGTCAGAAGGCAGAGAGAGGTGAATGCTGGCACTCTCCTTTCAGTCCTGGATCCCAGCCCATGGGCTGGTGAGTCTTCCCTTCTCAGTCTAGCAGGTCTGAAAACAGCCTAACAGACACATCCAGAGACATGTTTCCATAGTGATTCTAAATCTAATCAGTTGACAATGAATATTAATCATCACATATCTTGATTTAAATGATATAGGAAAATATTCTGAGGAATCTGCTCTGATAAATTATTCTAGGTTACATTTTTTTATCCAACCATCTGGTACATTTTATATTTTAAAATGATACTATTTGCCTTATACTGCTGGAAGTTTTTTTTTCTTTATCAGTATATTGACAAATGTTAATAACTCATACACCTTTATTTTTAATAAATGAATTATCATACAGTGTACAGCAGCAGTAACACCTTAAAGTACCCTCCACAATACAATTGTCAGCAGTTTACAGAGATCTGGGAGGGATGTAAAAATAGACTTTGAATTAAATCTAACATCTTTACTGTAGGAACAGAAAAGACTGCTATATAGGATATTTCTGCTTTTTATACTATATGTGAGGGAAATGTTGGTTTCGAGAGTGAGAAGAGACATACACACTCGCACTACCAAGGCCACACAAGGGTTTATTTAAGAGAATTCCCAGGTAGGTACAGAAACAAAAGCAGGACAGAAGGAGATGAGAGACCAAAACGTGCTGTCTCTTTTTAAGAGAAGGGGCGTGCACGTGTTTACGAAGTCATGTTTAGGGCGTGACTCCGTATATGTGCACGCAGCCACACCCAGGGTGCATCCACGTGGAGTGCCAGGCTTAACCACGTGGAGTGGCAGGTATACTTACAAATGTTCCTCATAATTATTACTATCATACTTGTATTGTTTAATGCTTGTCAATTATTTTTAATTTGACTGAAGGGGCTTAGGAGATCTTCTTTAGAAATCTATTTCATTTTTCTCTTAGAAATCAAATTAATTTTTTTAAGTAGGCAAGTTTTAAGTTTCTCCTTTTCAAAAAACTATGTGTACATTTATGTCATAGATTTCTTAAACTGTTATTTCTCTGAGGCTTTGATACCTAGAAATAAATATTTATGTCTTTGTATTTAGTTTCTTACATCGAAAGTTGAAGTATACTTTATATTCATGAATCATTTTAACTAGGCATTCATATGGAAAGTATTAATTACAGATATGTACATGAATAAATTGTTTTATCCTCATTTTTATGAATACTACATTACCAAAAGACACTGAAAGCCTTCAGAGGAGGCATATGATTTTTGTATTATTAGTTGCTGCTAATTTTAGTATGAAGTTTTCAGTCATATCAGTAGCATCAAACCATTTATCTGAATAAATAATCCCTTACCCAAGAAAGACCCTTCTGCCCATTATATCTGAGAAAATATATTTTGCCATGTTTATAAAGTTTGTCCTCTTCATATGAAGTTGACAACATTCTCTTTCCTCTATTTTTATGAGTCCTTATAAACATCTCTGGGGCATTTTGTGAAAATATGTGTTCCCAGATTGCACCTCTCCAAGACTGGAGCTAAGGCTACCACTCAATGGTAAATAATTTACGTTGTATACACGAGGGAGTCCTTAAGTTCCATCCAATCACAGAAAAAGTGAGGTGACTCCAAGTAGCAATATTACTGGGTTATTATTGAACCCCACATGTGTTAGGTACTCAATGCTAGTTTAATCTTTATTGTATGACCAACTCAAGGTGGTCCTTACACTAAGGAAACCAGGATGCATCTGTGATGGAGACTCACTGTGCCTTATAAAGGCTCCTTGTGTTTCTCTAGTGACTGAAGGCTGTTGCACACAGGTGGTGTATTGGTATACTACTGTTTGTATTGTAATAAGTATGAGACCTAGTTCTCAGTTCTCTTTCCTCCTGTTTTAAAGTGCTTTGTTTTAGCACAATGTAAAACTTATTTCCCAGGAATTCCAGGCTGCTCATTAATTAGAACTTCATAGAAAGATTCACAGTTTTCATTGTGAAGTGGCTGATGTTACTATGCTAAATTTCGGTCAGTGGTAAAGCAATTGCCTAGCATTCATGAAGTCTAAGGTTCGTGCCTCATTGGCTCAGACAAGCAGTAGCTAAAAATCCTGGAAAATGGAGTATATGTTTCTAGAGACTCAAATACAGTTCTGAAAATCTTTTATCAAGTTGGAAAAAGTCAGAGATGTATTTCTAGTCTTAATCAAGTATTACAAGGCTTTAGTTTTAAATTTTACTAAGACACGTTATATGTTATTTAAAAATTTTTTCTGATTAATGCACTCAAATGAGAAATTATTTTTTTACATTTTGTTCAAACTATTGTGGCAGTTTATAAAATGATAGTAGGAAATGTTAAAATTTTAGCACAGCTAAAACTTTCCATTGGTTTAAGGTGTGCTATTGCCCCACACTATTCATTATACTATAAAATTCTTCTGTGTGTTCCTGGACCAGATTTATGACCATGTCTGATCATTTTCTCCATCTGCAAATAGCATTAATAGTTCTTGCCTCACCTGTGGATTAAAGCCACATCCAGGAAGTAAACCCTGAGGAAGTGGAGACTGTTGGGGATGATTTTTATAACAACAAATTGACATCCTCTCAGAATTTCCCTGTGAATTCATTTGTTCAGATGGTGATCCACTGGGGTCCAAATGCTCAGAGGAAGCATATAAATGGAGGCTTGCCATCAATACATCGCTGTGGGGAAAATTTGAACAGAGTGGTGGACAAATCCTTTAAAAATCGGCACTATTGGCTGCTGTTTCTGCACCTGTGGAGCCCCACAGGTTGAAATATTTTTTAAATTTGTCTTTATTGAACATGTACAGATTTTTGTGCTAAGATTCTCTAAGGTATATGACTTTCAGCCTATGTTAGGTATTCAAGTAATAATTATAGACACTATAGGCAAACACTAAGGCATTCTGTGTAAGGACGTAAGCATCCTGGGTTGTCCATGTCCAAGGAAGTCCTGGAACACTTCCCCATTAGCATGCACAGATGCCCAGGGAAGGCAGACTGTGTACTCAAAAGAACAGTGATTGGACTTAAACCTTTCTTTTGAGCTCTTGCGAAAGAACAAAGTCATAAGGGGGTCATGTCTGTGCGTTCTGTACTAACTCAGCTCTGAACTTCTTTTTCATGCTGCCGGGCTGCAGGTCTCACTCTATTGGGTAAGCACACTATGTTGAGGTTGTGAGGCTGTGTGAGAAGGTCTGCAGCTGTCTCCTCCCGTGCTATTCCCTTCTACCCATGGCTCTCAGCCTGTCATGCTGTCAAACCAGAAAAGCCCATTTTCTGGCGCATGCACTTAACAGGGAAGATGCCAGTCGACTAATTGGCTGGAGTTCATTTAACCACACATTCATCTCACCTGTGATTCTTTCCCACCGTTCTCATTTGCTAAGCAATCTCTCAGAATTAAATCTCCTCTGTCAGCAAAATCTCTTCCTATACTGACAGGATCCTTACATTCAAAAAGGTTAATAAAAAGGGGGAAATTGAGAGAAGTTTTTTGTTTTTTTAAGTTTTTTTATTTTTAAATAAAACTTGCAGAACATGAAACATAGGACGATTTCCCTCCTTCACTTTTCTCTGAATTCCTTTAACTTTGACACGCCAACACCTAAACTTCAATGTCCATATTTGGAAGCTGTAGTGGAGAAATTACTAGTAAACACTTACTTTAAGAAGTTAGTGGTTTTCAGTCTGAGAACTTTAACTTAATCCTTTTTCTTTTTTTCCTGGAATCTTAGTATGAATTTAATCCACCCCCACCCCAGATTGTATTCAACAAGATGAACAGATTGGCAATACTGGATTTCCTGGAGTGATGTGTTTTAAATGCAATTTCTATGTATGTCTTTGTGAGGCTACAACTACTACCTGAAAGACTGATTTTATCTGTCTGACATTTTAGTAGAAGCTTGCCCATCCTGATGGCTTTAGTTGATAGCTTCTGAGATGTGTGAAAGATTTGATCCAAAACCTGTTAGCTTCTACAGCTGTGGTTCTCAATCTTCCTAATGCTGCACCCCTTTAAATTCAGTTCCTCATTCTGTGGTGACCCCAACTATAAAATTATTTTCATTGCTATTTAACTGTAGCTTTTGCTACTGTTACACATCATAATGTAAATATCTGTATCTTCTAGTGGTCTTAGGCAACCCCTACGAAAGGGTTGCTCCAACCAAAGGGGTCTTGACCAACAAAGAGTTGAGAAGCACTCTTCTAGGGAGAGGAGCCAGCAGGACCTATGTTTAAAATGTGGCAGGAGAGCAAACCCTAGCCCAGCTTGCTTCCTCTGAATTACTCTACCCTAGTTCTGGGCAAAACTCAATAGACAATATGAGGCAATGAGAAGGGAGATGATGAGTCAGGTACTCCAGGATTAAGAGGATCAATCTCCCACAATTCTCAGGCATGTTTATATTTGTACCAATTGTTCTTGACAGTTAGTCCACAATGGATGGAGACGTTTCCTCTTCTGGCTGGTGTGCATGGATGAAGTGCTAGCCTAGCACGTGCTCTCTAGAATGCCTTCTCTTAGGCATCTGCATTCCTCTGCACAGTTTCTATGCACTAGAGTATTAGCATCTACCTGCCTGGCTGGCCTTCCAGAGTGCAGCTCTCACTTTTCCTGAGAGTGAGTAGCAAGTGGAGACTCGGGTTGGGCCTGGGATACCACACCTTATAGATTTTCTGCAAGGCCTCTGGGAAAGAGCCAGGGCTTGGCTAAGGCTCATCTATTCTTCCTTATGACCTTGGAAGCTGACTGTGGTCACTTATGCCCAAGGAAAACAAAATACCATCTCGGTTGGGTGGGCAGGGAATAACTAGGATGTTTGAAATTGCTGCTTTAGAGATGTCAAATCAGAGTTTTTCTACAAACTTAAATTGTGCTGTCTTCTTCCTCTCCCTTTAATGTGCTTTGTCCTGAAGGTACTCCATTCGCCATTCCATAAGTATGCCTGCCATGAGGTAATGTGTACAAAATATTCACATCATATTAATATAGAATGTATATGAAACATTATCCTTATGTGTGAGTTCCTTTTCTGTATCTATTTATCTGAAAGAAATTAGCTGAAGTACCATGCTATGCCTCATGCTTCCTTTTGACTATCTTCAGGAGGGAGGATGACCATTTGCTATGGATTTGGGTTTTTAACAGACACATGACCTTAGATCCTACCCTTCCCAAAAACAGAGACAAGAATGTCACCTATTCTTTACTACATGTTATAAAGAAGTAAGAGCTGCCTTGCATGGATCTAAGAGGCCAAGACATATTTGAAGCACTAACATGAGGCCTGGAACGTTCTAAACACCTTTGCAAAACTAAATGCAAACCTAGGAGGGAAAAAAAGAGAATAGGAGAAAAAGAGAAATATATCATTAAGATTTTGGATAAGTTGTCTGCTGAAGTTTTAACAATGACAGACTACTACAATCCTGGCTGGATTGGCTGGTGAGAAAAATCCAAGTTCAAGGTTACATGGCTTAGTGATACAGTATGATAAAATCACTAGGCACAATAGTTTGGAGGCATGAATGTCCATAATGGGTAAGGGAAGAAGCAGGCTGTATGCAGTGCAGTTCTGTCCAAGATCAATGTTACAGCCACAGTAGAGCCATTTCATTGGTATCAGTTGCACTCTAGTGAAAATAACAGGCTAGAACCAGATTTGCTGTCTGCTCCTGGGGGTGCTCCAGCAGCCTGGGCTGCTGTCAGTGTGGGAGATAAGAGTACACGGAGCCTCTAGGACCTTCCCACACTTGAGTCAGCACTGTGGTTTTCCTTTGTTTCCTAGTATACATTATTATCTTAGAGTAATTGCAGAGGGAACTCAGTTTCTTCCTAGGGTCATTTGCAGTACCAAAAGTTTATAGTTGTACATGATATAATTAAATTTGATTAAACCAATCTCCAGCATGCATTCTAGCATAATTTAATTAGAGGAATGTTTATTCTTTTCTGTCTGATGTAGTCTTGTCTACACTGGGGATATTTGTTCAATTAGTTGGTTGGGAAATTTCACCACAGTGTTTGGTTTTCTGTATTTGGTAAAAATAAGATTGCTTCGTTTATCTTTAGATGAACTATTGCCAACTCCCATAAGACACTCAGACTGAGTAGTGCAACCCAAGGCTTCTAGCTCCTTGACTGACCAAGTTTAAATCTGGGTGTCAAAGAAGGTTTGGACAAAATGAACTAAGTTTCACTCTGTGAACCAGAAATCCATTTTTGTGGCTTATAGGTCAAAGACAATCTTATCAACTTCCTGAAGTTAACTTGGAAAGAAAATTAAGTTTACTAATCTAACATATATCCACAATCCGTCTATCATGCCTGTCTACCCACTGTGGCCTACATAACTGATGGATGTCATGTGAGCAGACTCAGCCAAATAAAGCCTGAAGAGAAAATGAAGTGCCACAGTATATAATTTTGAGTCATACAAATGTAATTTCACCATGAAAGAGATCTTATGAAGGTCTGATCACTCACAGGGACTTCCCTAGTGATTGAGTCATGTGCAAGGTATAAAGCTATGCCCTACAGTGTGAATAGACATACAGTTCTAGCCATGGGGACTGGCAAAGTCCCAGGAGCAATACTCAACAAAGCCAGAGACTTGGAGAATAAATTTTACATATTAGTTGCCTAGAGCCATTGCTCATCCCACACCATACAACCAATCCCACATTTTACAGCTACATTCCCTTATGAGGGTTCTGTTGGACATTCCTCTTATTTTATTGTCCTCCGTACTCAAGAAAGAGCAAGTAGTTTATCAACTATAATAAAATTTAATTGAAATATTTGACTTGAATATAATGGCAATCATTACTGAAATGTGGTATGCCAAATTTAAGATACATCTTTCAGTTAGTTTCTATTTCCTTAGATGGATTTAATGATATCATTTATAATGCAGTGATGTCAATTGTGGTCAAATCCAACAAATAAAGCACCAAATGACTTAAAGCCACAGGTTGGTAGACAAATAATTCAACACAATGATTAAATCATTAGTAAAATGCCAATGAGGTAAGAAGACTCCATCTCCCAAGAGGGTGGAAAATCAACATATATAGCTAGCAGAGAAACAGTTTAGAGAGCTGACATGGGGTAGGAAGTCTAAGATAAGGAGAACATCAACTTTCAGAAAAACCCTTTCCTGGAATTTGTCAATATCATTATTTTTTAAGGCACAGAAAAAAAAAATCAGGATTTTTTTCCTCCTTAAGCTATTTCTTGTCTTTCTTGTCTCAAATTTACTTACATCAATAACTTTAAATTTCCAAGTAGAAAAACTCATGCATGACCTTTAAATAGATCTTTCACTACAAACAAACAAACAAAGAAACAAAAAACTGATTCAAGAAGGGGACTGCTGTGGTAGAAAACAATTAACAAATGTAAAATTAGGTATCAGTCTCTTGACTCAGTGAAAATGAGTTACAGAATTGTTGTAGCTGGATCACTACCATATGCTGACCATTTTACTTAATATGCTATTTCTGGACCTACCTGAGCAGAAATAAAATACATCTTCAAATATAGTTGGTATAGGTGGCAAGCTGACAGTCAACTGGGGCAGAAGTGACATTTACAAACAAGAGCTGAAAACCAAACAACATGGTTGCTAAGACACAGGGTCTTTGGAGCTGACCTCTCTTTTTTTATTTTAGGAATTCTCCTACTTTCAAATCATTTGAGGAGAGGGTTGAGACAACTGTCACAAGCCTCAAGGTACAGATGAAGTGAATTGTGTATGATTGGGTTCATTTCATGAGGATAGCCTAGTCATTACTATCATTAGTGCTGAAGGCAAAGTAGGGCTGTCACCGTTCTGTGTAGTTAAGAAGGTAGATGTGCATAAGGACAGGCCTTTTCCTCCCATAGAGACCTCTGGATAAAATCATTAGTGAAGCATATTCCTGCCTCCTTGGTGATGATGATAAACCACTTAGGGATACATTGATCATGAAAGTGAGTTGGATTTTCATTCAGTACTTAATTTCATAACAGTACCCCCCCAAAAAAAAGGTATATGTGAGAGAATTATGGATAGAAAATGAAGTTTCTAGAATAGCTCACAGATCTTCTGGGCATATGTCATAATGGCAGCCACTACTATCAGCCTCCCAGACTTATTAATTTTGCATACTGACCACACATACAGTATGGCTAACACAGTAGAAAAATTAAGCAATGTCATAGAATGCATTGTTTTCTAATAATGAATTTGATCCCTGGGTATCAATAAAATGATGCCCATTCCATGGTAGGTGTTAAAGTTTTATTAATTGTTTAACCACAGATGTTAGTATACAGAGAGGGAGAAAAATATCGAAAGCAAAACTAGTTTTGATTTTAAAGTCATAAATATAAAACAGGAAAATGTATTGAAAATCAGTTATTATGAGAATCTTTTTGGAAGTGCCACATAAATAATAATGTCCTTACCTCTTGGTATAATTACAATCACATGTGCCGTCCAGTCCTATATTTTACTATTACTAGAATCTATAGATCAAAATGGTAATAATTTAGCTGCCTCCAGAACTTCATGGTGTCAGTTGCACATGTGCTACATGCTAATATCTGCCAGGCTGTAAATTATTCCTAAGCAGACTTCAGATGCTTCCAATGATTCAGACCTGAAGAATCTTGCCTTAAGTAGGGTCTTTCACAGGCTTGGCTTTCAAGGGCTGTGATCAGGTATTGAAAGCTCCAGAATCACCATTCAGTGTTTAATATGGCTTCATGGGCATCTTCACTCCTCAGTATTGTGCTTACCATCCTCGCTACATTTGTAAGAATTAGTAGGAGCCATTAAATTATCTTGCAAAGTAGGACATTAAAAAAAAAAAGCAACATACTGTGTTGTGCACATATCTCTCACTAGAACATCTTGTATCAAAATAAAAGGCTCAACAATCCCATCAGTTTCTCTATAGGTGCATTCCAGACTCACATCAGCTCACAGGTACAGATACTGTTTCTTGTTAGAGGAGTTTTGATGTAGGGGCAATTGTACTTTTTTAGGTTCCTTTAAAAGAAGGAGATATAAAGAAGCCAAAGACAAATAAAGCATGACCTATTTTCATTTGCTTTTAGGAAATGGGTAAGTGCATAGTTTCTATGTAAGTGTTGGAGGCACAATTGCAGCCTCTTATATTTTCTCCTTATGGAGACAGAGGCATACAGCTAATCTTTAGACAGGCACATGGCCATGCAGCCCATCAGATACTGTGCTTTCTTGAGACTTCTGAAAGCATACTTGTGCACCTGGCCATTGCCTTAATAAGACTCACATTTCACATACCTGATATCTCACAGTCAGAGCTAGTGGGTTCTCCCTACCCAGGCAATGGAGAACAGCTTCTCACCAGGTGTTCCATGAAGCCTCCCACTTCATAACAGAAACTTCTCAGTTACTCCCCCCTGCTCAGACTAAATAATAGAAATAGTAAAGTCTCCTTTCTGTAGCATACTTGCTGCAGTTTGCTTTGGGGTCTAAATCTCTCTCCGTCTCCATTTACCATCCTTGAGGCTGTTTTCTCCTGAAGGATTAGCTCAGTAAGGAAGAATGGATGTCTCCATGTTTCATTTCTTGGCACACTCTCCACTTTAAGCCCTTAGCAGAGACTCAAGGTCAACTTCATGATCTATGAAAAAAAAATGTTCTGCTGTGAGGTGATGTCATCTATCCAGCAATCTGACACGCACCACAGGACATTGTTCCAAATCAGTTTTTCTTCCTTTATATTCAGCTCAAGGAACTGAGTCCATGGAAAACTTTCCAGTTCATTGTAATCATATAGAATTTAGTCCCGTCAACATGCTGGCAATGTATTACTTGAGGCTACGTAGTCTGGTGTTACCTGCATAGCTAACCAGCATTCTTGCTACTCCATCCAAAACAGACAGGCAGATGCAGAGCCAGCACCTACAGAATTGCATTTTGTTTATTTACCCATGTTCCAATCCATCCTAAGCACCAACATCCTGGCCACCCACCCTTCCTCACGTCACGAAGAAATCATTTTAGTGCATCTTCTTTCTAATGACTACATTACAGTCTAAATCAAACTTCCAGAACCTAAAGATGGATTGCTTATGTGATGCTTTTTGATGCTTTGTGTTTTTCTAGATAGTTATTCTGAGAGATTAGGAGCACCACTGTGCAGTTCAAATGAAATTGTCTGTAAAGAACTATTATAATTCTGAGGACAGTGATGAATTCTTAGATGTAAAAATACTGTGAAGGGAAGGGTGCAAAAGAAGTTTATTATTTTCACTTAAGCCAAGAATTACAGTCTGCTCCCTAAAGCACTGCAGTGTATAGACAATAAACATGCATGGTTAGGAAATCTCTGCATCCCACTTTTTTGCCCAGCTGATTTCCTACAAAGCACCTCTTCCTTACTACTTTGATTTTAGATCACAAAAAACTAGATAAAGTCTAAGGAGAGATATCAGTAATTAGAATTCACCAGAGACAACGCTGCGTGATTTCTCTCCTCAAACAGAAGCAGGAAGGAACCAGAATTTTTGTTTGTTTTTGCTTTTTTAAGACAGGGTCTCACTATGTAGCCCCAGCTGTCCTGTAACTCACTACGTGGACCAGTCTGACCTCTAACTCACAGAGATCCACCCACCTCTGCCTCCTGAGTGTGGGGATTAAAGGTGTGTGCTACTATACCTCATGACAATTCAAATTTTTAAAATCCCAAAGGAACTGGAACTCTCCAGTAGATGCCCTTAAATCAATCCTGCTTGTTTCTCTGAGGAAGGAAATAGGACAGTAGAAATCACACAGTTGAGCACTGAAGTCAGCTCTACCTCCTCCCAGTGCTAAGGGCACAGGTTTGGGGTTTGAGGCTGTATACAGAGTCCATTAACTACAGGCCCTAAGTCATATGGTCCCCTATATTTGGATCATATATAATCTAGAAATGGTTTTGCATATTTACTTGTTTGGAAAAATCAAAATAAATATTTTGTGATGTATGAGATTCAGATTCCAGTTTCCATACCTACTCACCCCAGGCTTGTTCACTTATGTTGAACAACAGTTGGTGGTTGTTTCTACAACAGCTCATTTAAGTGTTGATCCTCAAGATGATTTGGTTCTGAAGTATGGAATATTTGCTTTTTGGCCTTTTACTGCAATTGTTCTCCTGATAGGGCATGTAACACATGCCTGTAATACCAGCTGAAGCAGGGAGAATTGAAAGTTCAAGGTCAGCTTGGCCTATGCTGCGTTATTGGTCAGTCTGGGATACATATAAAGACTTGGGGAGAGATAGGTAGGTAGGTAGATAGATAGATAGATTAATTTCTGATCTGAACAATGAAGAAAACTTAATTTAATAACTGACTTTAAAAGGCAAAAAAAATTTTATAGTTGAGTTAAAGAGTTTTAATAAACCCTGGTTAAGTTTATAGGTTGATTTTCTTTTGTATGTGTGAGTGTTTTGCCTGTGTGTATATCTGTGTACCCCAAGTGTGCCTGGTGTTCATGTTGGTCAGAAGAGGGATTACTCTGAACCAAAGTTACTGATGGTTGCAAGTGGCCATATAGGGTTAGGCATCCAAACCTGGATCCTTTGCCAGAGTAGTAAGGGCTCCTAACCACTAAGCCATCTCTCTAGCCTTGTCTAGTTAGGTTTTTAAAGGGCAGGCCAGGCAGCATGGGCATTGTCCTGTGCTGTGCACACGTCTGGATACTTTGGTAAAAGTAGGTGTAGACATTAGTCCAGTAATAATAGCAGCATAATCTATTCTCTGCTTTCCTTTTCCTTGGTGTTATTACACATTGTGGGTGGTTAAGGAAAGGCCAGCATGAGTGTTCAGACTTGCATTCACTATTTCAGAATATAAAACATGGATTTGTTACATGATAATGTTAATAAATTATATCACAAGGCCTCTTGGCATAAAGGAACTTGGTATTGATTAGTTATATATATATAAAAAATACATATTCTCAAGTTCTCAAAAATTAAGGAAAAATTTTAGAATATGTTGGTGGTCTCTCAACTTAAAAATTATTTCTTATAGAAGCTAAAAAAGCTATTTAAAGATCCAAGTTCACTTAAAATATGCATTTTAATTAATTAATGAATATAATTAAAAATTAGTCTAACATAAAACATCTGTATTTTTTATTTGTCAGTATTAATTAATTGCAAAATACACGTTCCTATGCCTTGTTTCCCTTGATTTATACAGATTTATGAATCAAATATGCTAACTTTAACATAACATATTTGAGATTGTGAAACATACAATTATTCTCAAATAAATTGGATCCTTATTCTGAAAAAAAAAAAAGGATTTGAAGAGCTTCTAGTACCTAAGCAAATACTTAAAAAGTTGGCTGACCTCTTCCAATTGAGTTAATAAACAAGGATACAAAAAAGACTCACCATAAAGTATTTTCAGGGATTTTTCTACTAGCCTAGAAGATACGAAATTCCTAATGCCTCAGGACAAAACAAAACTAAAACCCGAAACCACAGTGGGGGCAGGGGTAGGCTGGAGAGATAAGTGCTTCTTGTCTTGCAGGCACTATGGCCAGAGTTCAAGTTCAAAACCTCTGTTAAAACTGCAGGTGTAGTGATTCACATTTGAATCCTAACTCCGGGAAGGTGGAGATGGGTAGATCCCCCAGGGTTGCTAGCCTGCCAGCCTGGCCTACTTGGAGAGTTCCATGCCAGAGAGAGACTCTGTCTGAAAAAAATAAGGAGGGGAGGGGCACCTGAGGTTATCCTGTGGCCTCCACATGCATACCTGCATACAGACATGTGTTCACAGCCATATGAAGATATATACACATGCATTTAAAAGGGACATTTTCAGAATCTAGGATTGGACACTAGTTATGTCTCAAATAGAAAACCCAAGGGTAAGTCACATAAAGATGTTTATATATATATTTGTTAAAGCTGGAAGAATTAATCTAAGGTCCAATTCCAATTCGATTAAATCACTTCTCTAGAGACAGATGTTGCACACCTACAGATCTGATTATATTCCCATAGGGAATAGAATCTTACATGTAGAAGAGAGAAAAGGAACAGTGCTAAACTTGTATGAAATTAAATTTAGAATATTATCCTAGAACTGAAATGAGTGACATTCTGAAACATAAAGGAAACTAACTTCTCTAAGTGCATGTGACTCTGAGGAAAACATTTATTTCTGAACTTAAAAGTAATTAAGCTTTTGGCATTCTTATAACAAAAAGTTGCTAACTGGATTTTTATCTCCTTGCTCATTTCAGACGAAAGTAGGCGGGACGAACCACACTGGAGGCAGTTTTGAGGAGGTCCTGAACTCCACAGCACACGCCAGCTCCCAGAATGCTTCAGGAGGTCCCCGGCAGACCACAGATGAGGAGCTGCAATGCTAGATCCAGCCAGCCTGAGCTGCTGGCAGTGGATCTGCTTGCTTGTTTCCTGATATGATGACCAAAATCCCACTGGGAATTACATGGGGATTTTGTTTTGATATTGTTATTTAAATGGCCTCTCCCAAAAGTTCAATAAAATGATTTCCATTTGCATTTGACCATCACACTGCGGTCGGTATTCACAAGTGTCATATTTTAAAATGGCCAACTGGAGCAGGTTCATAATTGGTCATAATTCCTGTCTGTGTAACTCAATGTGTAGTTTCTAAACGTGCAGCTGCAATTATTAGCTTTGGGTTTTGCTTGGTCTCCATAACAATGTGCATGTTTTTGAGGGCTGAGTGATGTGCTGTCAGTTTAAAGATCAGTGGGGGTAGGCACTCTTTGAGACTGTCTCCAGCAGTAGGCCAAGTGATTATAAACTGCCCCAAACTGCTTGTGATCTGTCTCGCCTACATCAGTTCTGTACATTTATTTAAGTCATTAAAATAATCCATTTTAATGATGACTGGATCTTTGGTTTCTTTAGTTGGCCGGGACTACGAATGATTTATAGTAGCAATGATTCTATTGGGGCAAATTTAAATCAACTTCTAACTTGATGAATGGGATTGACAGAAGTTATAAGATCAATCATCATCTAAGGATTCTGAAATCATCTCTGACCCTATAATTCCCTCCAGTCCACCTAGGACAGTAGTTACTTAGAGAAGATCTGAGAAGAAAACCACTGGAGAAACTGGGTTAAAACAAATTTCCAATTTACACACTGTTCACATATCTGAAAATACACTCAGCTCCCTATAACCACTTTTACCTTTAACATTATCTACTTCACTTTTCTTCACAACGGGGACCTGGGGGTTGTTTGGTAAAAGAAACCAAATAGATCTGTTAACTAAAACAAATAACAGTTTTAAGAACCAACACAGTGGACTAGGAATGCAACTCGTCTGAGAAAGTGCTTGTCTACCATGCACAAAGTGCTGGGTTTGATCTCCCAGCAAAGAATAAGCTGGGTATTGTGGTGCTCACCTGCAATCCCAGTACTGAGGAGACAGGAGAGCCAGAAGTTCCAGGCCATCTTCAGCTACATCATGACTTCAAGGTGAACTTGAAAAACTTCAGTTCAAGTTGATGTAGCATGACCATCTATCCAGATCTATACATATAATTGAAAATAAAGCTGGTTTAAGGTCACATGACCTTCTGAGGCCCAACACATTAGCATAGGGAACTTGGCCATATACTTGATCCACAGTGGGCAGGTTAGGCACAGAGCACTTCCAGCAGGGGTACTGGCATTCTTTGGCAGGAAGCTAACACTGCCCAGCTGGTATAAAGGCAGCATCAGCTCTCCCGCCATAACATGATGGACACAGCCTTCCACACTCAATTTCCAGTTGCCTGTGAATTCCCAATGGTCAGCTACTGTGAACTCTAGGCTATCTTTTGAAATCACACTTAGCACAATGAACTGTACCAGAGAAAATGAATGCTTAGTACTGTAAATAAAAAAAATCTTCATTCACCAACTTCTGTTCTATAGTTGTCTGAGCCTTGTAACGTGAAAACAAAATATTCAAGTTGCATAGAAAAATGTCCAAGAAAACTCATCTATTAATATCTCCAAATTTCTAGTACACTGCTTGAAACATTTAATACATTCATCAAAATGCTAAGTTTAGCAATTTTGTTATTTACTTGCTAATAAACAGTACTCAATCCAGAACTCAGGAAGTGGATGGGGAAGGCCAGAGAGTTGCCCTACTTTGTGAATTTAGAGTGAGAAACTCGGACCCCAAACAAACAAAGTACTTCTCTACGCTTATATTTGTAACAAGTCTATTACCCTAAGGCTGCTCATTCCTTCTGATGTGGGAGTAACACTTGGTACGAGCATCCTTGTGCACAGTCGTGCCTGTGAGCTAGTCACAACACTCGGATCAGAATAATCACAGCAGACATTCGTACATGGGTTGTCTTCAATGAGATGGAGCCCAGCCTCAAGAGCTCCCCACTTCACCAGGAGCCTTTTCAGTTAGGATTAGCCTGTTTCTACCTGGCCTTCCATGTGCAAGTTTATCCTAATCTGGATGTTGGCTGTTTCAGTAATGCCCAGCCGTGCTCACCCATACCGACTTTTACAAGTACTAAAGATTTGTATACAGTGAAGGAACCTTTGACTAACAAATAAAAATGATTCCAAGCAAACATTATGCACAAGGGGAAATACTTAAATAAAAGTGGATTTCAGTTCCCACAGAGTCTGGGGGATGGGGGGCGTGGGAGGTGAGTTGGCCCACACGCTACACTGTGTGGTCATATAGGGGTCAGAGGCCCTTACTGGAGCTGGTTCTCTTTTTCTACCATGTAGGAACGAGCGATTAAATGCAGGGTCTTCAGGCTTGGTAGCAGGCTCCTTCACCCACCAAGCTATCTTCCTATCCTTCATTAGTACTTTTAATTCATATGGTACAGGGTTTAATTTATATCAAGGCAAACCAAAACTAATTACAAATGTTTTACCATGTTTTCAATTGTTGATGAAACAAATACCCGTGGCTGAATTCTTTATAAGGAAAATGGATGTATTTTATCTCCTAACTTTGGAGGTTTAAGAACCTCCCTTTAGCTATGGAGATAGCCGCATGGCTGACAGCAGGAACTATCAGAAGGTGACCACATGGTAATCCAAGAAATGAGAAAATAGTGGGTCAGGCTTCTTTTTAATAACTGCAAAAAACAACTCACTCCACAAGAGCAGCATTAACACTACTCATGAGCAATGCCCTCGGGACATACTGACCTTCCCTTAAATCCCAAATCTAAAGGTCCCATACTGAGAACCAGGCTTTCCAGCACTGGGAACCTGAACACATACCTTATCAAACAGTTTCTAGAAACTGGACACACAAACCACATTCAATACAGGTTTCTAGATCCTGAACATTATGACACACAAACCATAGCCAACCCAGGCTCCAAGCACATGAACCTGGAGATACACATATGCCATATCTTACCAGGCTCCCATCATTTGAACCTGGATACTCATACTGTATTCAAGCCAGGCTCCCAGCACTTGAACCTGCACACACATATCCTACCCACAACTAGCAGCAGGTCTCCTATAAAGATCATTGCTCCCCACACTTAAACTGTAAGATTATATACATAAAAATACTGAGTCCAAAGGTTGTTTCTTTATAATGCACTTCAGCAATCACTCACCCAGAGCACATATAACCCACAGGCTTTGAGATAAAATGGCATTTTCCAAACACAAGGGCACAGAGAATTATGTCACAGCTGGAGAAATGCCAACCCACAAGGGAAAACAGTGACCAAGAATTATTTCTTGTTGAATTCAATACAAGAATAATTATTTATTCTGCATCATAATTGCAGGCCTTTTTATTCAGAAGAACAGTTTGGGCAAGCAGCAAGCATTCCCCAAAGGAAAAGCAAAAATGTTCCGATATTTGTAGACATTGCTGATGGACCCAACAGTTACCTTTTCTTCTTGAGCTTTGCTGTGTTTTTTTTTTATTATTATTAAGATTTTAGTCACAGTCCCATTACATTTATTTCTTTATGTTTGAGTAAAGTCTCATTGTGAAATGCCACTTGGTAGGAAAATGATAAACCGAGATAATGATGAAGTAATCAGTGTAAAGTATGATCGCACAGAGGCTTCCAAACCTCCAAACTGTCCTGAGTTCATGAGAAACAATGAAAATCAAAGCCCAGAAATGATTTCCACGGAAAAACTTCTGCACACACACTTAGTTATTTCTAACTGTCTCTGGGGGGTATTTTGTATAAATTTCCAAAACCAACAGAAAAGGCTCCAAAATACTAACAGGTAGAATTGTTTACCTACTTCAAACCTTCAAAAATAACATTTTCCCCATCCTTTACCTTTCAACTCAGTAGATGTGCATACACATGTGTTACTTTTGCAGAGATCAGATATCTTGCTTTCTGAAGACTGGGTATCCATGGATACTGCAAAGAGTTTCCAGAGAAATGCTGCTTAGCATCTTCCATACCAGTCTCAAAGACCTCTTTCCACTGGAAGATGACATCTCTATTAAAAGGACAGGCCTCATAGCTCATGCTCAATTATTAGGTAGGCTTGCATGGATGGCCATCTTTTCCACACTTTTCAATGGCATATACAACTAAAGGCATGTGGAAAAAAAATTATTATTCCCACCAAAGAGAAACAAAAGGGAGACATGAGTTGTAGGATACCTACTTCTGGTGCAAAATGACTCCAGCAACACTCATTATCACCCACTCATAATCGTTATTATAAGCAAGATATTAAATCATATAAAGAAAAGGGGAGGACACATGGCATTAAGTATATTATGCCCTAATTTACATCCTCAGATGATAAAGCACAGAAAAGAAGGGCAAACCTGTTAGCAGTCTTGGAAATCTACCATCTAGGACCCGAGGCACAGCATAATAAAATTAAAAAATCTGTCTCAAGCTGGGCATGGTGCCACATGCCTGTAATGCTAGTTATTTGGGAAGAAGGAGGATCTACGAGGGCATGGACCAGCCAGAGTGAAACCTTCTCTCAAACAGCTACAAAAGCTGGTTTCAAAACAGTGACCATGTGAAAAAACATCTCAAGTGGGTGAGGGTACAGCACTTACATGCATGGTAGTAACTCACCCTGGATACGAAGACTTAAAAGTAATTATAATTAAATGGTCTACTTTCTAATGAATCTGCTCCTCAAGAATAGAGGCTAACAAGAATGCCTGAATAATATAAATGAAGACATCCAAAACAGAAGCCAAAGTTTGGAGTGTTTAATATTTATTTAATTCACAGATGAGGCATTTTCCTCTCCAGTCTTCACCCACGGCATCTTCTTGACCACTTCTAACCGGTTTGGTGGCTTCTTGTAGGGTCTGGAGTTTATCACATTTCTTGTTCAAGTCCAGAGAGTGGAAAATAGATTCTCATCTTGGGGAAATCCTCAGACTGACAGTAACAAAACGCACTTCGATGGAGCAGAGAAGAAAGTCGTAGGGCAGAACAATAACGCGTGCTCAGGAGCCTGGCTCCACAGCAGCTCTGACTATGCTGGCATTTCTCTCTGCCTCCAGTTCAGAAACAAGCTGGACTATCTCAGGGTGACTGAATTTTCCTGGGGGGAAACAGACAGTTATACATTAACAAAAGACACTCATTTCTTCTATTTGACCCCATGGTTATCGGGGCTCTCTTTTATGAGTGTGACCATTCCTCAATCCAGGAAAAGATAAAAGAGACCACGTTAGCCATGGTGCAAGGAGAAGAATCAGGCAGACAACCATCAGTTAGTCAGAACTAGAGAACACAGCATCAGGTAGCCCCTGAGTGCTTCTCACAGGCATACAGAGGAAACTCAGGAGTGAGAGTCCAGAAGACAGACTCATCTTTTTCTTCCAAAACTGCAATGTATTAAGTCAATATAGTTACTTACATAGAAAATGGCCTGCCATATTGCTGGTGCATGCCTACCTTTAATCCCAGCACTCAGGTGTGAGATAATGCTCTTGTATACTGTAAAAATTTTTCCCTTGTTTTGGTTTAATAAAATGCTAATTGGTCAACAGAGACAGGAAGATGCAGGGCAACCAGACAAGGAGAATTCTAGGAAGGAAAAAAAAGAGAGAACAGATGCCAGCCAGATGCAGACGAAGCAAGATGAGAATGCTGCACTGAAGAAAATGAACCAAGCAACGTGGCTAAACATAAATAGGACATGGGTTAATTTAAGTGTAAGCGCTAATTATGACCTAGTCAATTGTTTGGGAAGCAGTTGCCAGGTATTTGAGAGTTTCTGGCTAGGACAGAAACTCTGACTATACTCAGGAGGCAGAGGATCTCTGAGTTTGAAGCCATCATAGGCTAAGAGCAGAGTCTCATGACAGCCAAGACTACACAGAGAAACCAACTCAGAAAAAGAAAACAAAATAAGAAAAGAAAAATGGCCAGCAAGAAGACCAGGGTACAAGAAACATAAACATCCCTGTGGTTAACATCTCAAGTAGCTGATGTCTGCCATTTTCCCTGCTCCTCACCCTCCCCAGACTTCTGCTCTGGACAATAACCTCACCCTCATCTATTATAAATCACTGCAGATACCTAGTATAGGAGACCAGCTAACAAGTACCACTATACTAACCCATAAGGTCCCCAGTCTTAGCCCCAAAGCCATTTCTCAAGTTTCATCTCCCATCTTCCACTTGTCACCCACCTGGCACTCAAGGACTCTGCTGCCCCCTAAAGCACAAGCGTTCAGAAAGCCAGGACAGAAAAAGAGCACAGGGCTGTGATGTGAGCTAGAGAAAAACAAAACAAAACAAACACAAAGCTAGAGCCAGAGGTCCCCTGCAAAACCGCTGTAGTAGGGCAGGTTCGAAGACTCAGCAGGTCTATCACCCTGATCTCTCCTTCTGAGCCCAAGCGGTGGGAGGAAAGAACCAGCTTCCCAAAGTGTCCTTTAACCTCCACACACGTGCTATGACATGCCCCCATCTGCTATCAAATGAATAATGGAATAAAAAATTTAAATCATAATAGATGCAGCTTACACGTTTCCTGGTGCTTCTCTGATGAACCCTGTTTTGTTAACTAATAATATTTAATTTTTTAAAATGAAACTATAATTACATCACTTCCCCTCCCCTTCCCTGCCTCCAGCCTTTCCCGTGCACCTAGCTTGCTAGCTCTGCCCTTATCTTTGTACTTACATATACATACTTAGGAATGAGGCCTTTCCTTACACATCTGTCACTGGGATAATGAGCATCATTTCTCCAATTGGCACATTATATTGATCTACTAGGTTTTTAATGGAAGCAATGAGTTGAAGTGCAAACGCACTGGTGAATTTTAACTTCAGCTCGGCTGTTGGCAAGTCACTATCTTTCTCAGCAAAACACAGGCTTTGAACTAGACATCTCTTCACTCACAGAGTTCTTTTTCTTGTACTTGTATTTCACTTTTTATTTTCCCACAGTGAATACATTACAATGGAAGATAACTAATTCTAAAGTGCAAAGAAGGCACAAAAATAGCCTATATATTACTGGTGAAATATGCTACTTGGAACCCAACTGTCACTTATAACATGGGCCAGCAAACCATGAAAATAAAGTGCTAGATAGGAAACATTCCAGGCTTTGTGGCTTCTGTTGGAACCACTGGATCCTGCTGCTCTAATAGTGTGAAAGGAGACCCAGACAATACATAAAGAAGGGGTAGAGCCTCTAAGAGGTAGAGTTACAGGTTTGTGTCCTTGAAGGAGAAGGTAGGCAGGGCTCAGCCTCTGCGTTTTTCAGGTTCTGGCCATGAGGTGTTTTCCAGCATGAACTCAACCACAATGTGCCACCATCCAAAGCAATGGGGCCAAGCAATCACAACCCAAAACTTCTAAAATAATGAGCCCAAAGAAACCTTCCTCACTGTAAGTTGGTCACCTCAGGTGTTTTGTTGCGGTAACTGAAGCTAACAAAAGGAGACAGCCAGAGGGAGACTACAAGGGGTTAGCAAACGGAGACCAAGTGTAGACTGAGCAAAAAGGGATCATTGAATTCTCATAGAGAATAGGAACGAATTCTGGAAACATGGGTAACAGTATGTCCTAGGCCTTTTTTTAAGTCAGTCAAAATCATCAGGATTTTATGGTTTAGAAAGAGGAAAGCCATGTGTTTTTAAAATAAGTATCTCAGCCTAGGGACATAACTCTGGAGTAGAGTGTTTACCTGGCAAGTACAAGGCTCCACATTTGACCGCCACTCCAGTCCTCCATGCCCCACCCTCCAGAAGATGAGCTAATGCCCATATGTACAAGGGAGGTCACAGTTAACAGTCCAGTGTAAACTGAGAAACTGGCTGGAGCAGAGATGAAGTTGAAAAAGAGAAAAAGAAATTTCAACAGCTTCATTTTCACTCAAATAGTATTTTGGATATTAGCCTGTGAGCCAGGACTTTTATGGGTTTGGTGAGGCCACACAAGGGTTATGGCAGGTCAGAGAAAGGCCAGTTCTTACAGTCTTTTCAGGGAAATAGAGACGGGCTGATCCTATAGGCTCCCAGGAAATGGACAGGGAGCTTTAATTGAAGAAGCCATAGAACATCCATCTCTAACAGTGGGTGTGGCTCCTTGCTCTGACATAGTAGGTGTGGCTGCTTGCTTTGCAAACTATCAAAACAAAGACAGCTAACAGTGTGGGTGCTGCTCTGCAAAGATCACAGGATTTCCTCTTGTGTCCTCACACAGCCCTATAATGTGTGTCCTATTAATGACCCCATTCTACGCTGGATGAGTGAATCTGGGGCCTTAGACATGCCAGGCATGTGCTCTACCATTGAACTATGTCCCTGGCTCTTGGTTTTGAGAGTAGAGTCTAATTATTTAGCTGTGCAGTCTACTCAAAAACAAGCACCTACCTCCTGAGTGCTAGGATTAGGAGTATGTAAAACACCAGGCTTAAGTATCCCCATAATAAAGAAGAGGAAATAAAGACTCAGAGGACCTACATGACTTATTAGAGATTTATACAATTAAATGAGGCATAAGCAAGATTCAAACCCACGCTTCATGAGTCTAGGGCTGTGCTAGGTACTCAAATAATGGTAACATCCGCCTGGTTGGAAGAGCTGGGAGACCTATTTTAAGTCACTATTTCTATCCCAATCTTAGAACTCTAAAGCACTAACTGATCAGAGACCTTTCACAAGTATTATTTTCCTCTGAAAAGCAATTTAGAACTTAAGAAAGGAGGTTTGGTTCCCATCAAGAGATCACCAGCTGGCAGAAGCAGAATGTGAACATGGTGCTCAGATGTCAAAGTGGCAATGTCCTCCCTGAGTGCCACCTGCATCTCAACTAGCCTTCCCACCACGACCACTGTCTTTCTAGATGTTCTACTTGAACGACAGGAAGAGAGAACCAACATGGGGCTCAATGATGGACCATCAGTCCTCACGCTAAGATTAAGCTAGCTAAACCAACTAACAACCAGGTTTATGCACTTTATGAGCATGAGTACCTGCTGTGGAATCATAGAAGTCTTGAAGCCTCCCAGGTTTATTCTCCAAGTCTTCATACTCTGATGCCTGAAGGATCATTTCACACTGGTCCAGTTGCTTCACAAATCTGGCTTCTGCACTCGATTGGGTCTCATATTCCTAAGGAAATGGACATGTAAAGGGCATGATTAGGATGCCTGGCTGGGAACTCTAGAAAATTTCCTATATGGGTACCTGTGGTCAGATTCACAGCTTAGGAAATGAATATTCAGTACCAAATGCACTTCTCTGCTGCGTATAGAGACATGACTTCAGGGCAGTTTAGCACCAGGAAGGATTTCATGCAAGATAAACACTCCACAAATGCCACCTAATGCCCTAGAAGTCCCTAAGACAAACAAATCTTATTATCCAAATTCTTCTTTTCCTGTCTTGGTTACAAGATCAACATCATTTTTAAAAAATTTATGTGTATGTGCATCCACGTGTATAGATGAGCATGTTTGTAATTGCTGTTCATCTTGTTTGAGACAGAGACAGACTCTCTCATCAGCCTATGGTTTGGTGTGTAGCCTAGGAGGCTAGTGAGCCAAGGGATCTGCCTGTCTCTGCCTCCCTGGACTTGAGATTGCATGTATATTCCTCTACACTTGCTCTTAGTCTGCCTGCCTGCCTGCCTGCCTGCCCACCCTCCATTCTTCTCCTACCCACTGTCTGTCTCTTCCTCCTTCTCCTCCCTCCCTTTCTCGGTCCCTTTTCCCCAACATATGCTCTGGGGATCAAACTCAAGCCCTCAGGCCTGTAAAGCAACCACATTACAAACTGTACTATCACCCCAGTCTTAAGACCAGATGCTTTGGTCCACTTGAGTAGATTAGATCTAGTTCACTTCAAGATTTTTTAAAAGTCTTCTACTTCTCAAAGTCTGCACTGTCTCCTCATTTCACCTCAGACTGCCTCTTCCTCTAAGCTAAATGCTTACCTTTGCTAATTACTTTTCATTATGAGTTTATCTGAAAATCTTTGCCTTGTGATCCACCTACAGTGTAAACTCTGGGTTATAACTACTGGAGGCATTAGAGAGAATCTATGAATTTTACACACAATTGTATGTATGTATGTGTTGCTGGCACATGTGAATGTGAGGGAGGGAGGAGCATTATTGCCTTTCTCTGCCCACTGTTCCTCCCCTCCTGGTGAACAGGGAGCCCCAGAGGGCTTTCTCCTAGGAGCACAACGTATCACCTGCCAAAAGTTCCAATTAATGCTGCAAGAGATCATTCTCCTATTAAGACCAAAGTATTCCCAAGTGGTTCCTCTCATTTGTAATTCTACCCAGATGTGTTCAGATAATAAGGCTGTCATGCTTTCTTGGCAGTGAGACATGATACAAATCACTGAAAGGTTTCTTAGGATATATTCAAAACCTTATTTTTATAAAAAGCAGTCATTTCAATTTGGTAAGAGCTGAATTTTATGCAGGGGAATCATTTAAACATGAAGACAAATCTATTTTGCTTTATCTCAAAGGCAGTAAAAAATTACCTTTTATTTAAGTCTTCATTTGAATTCATAGCTATTATATAGTTAGATTAAATAAATTGAAGTTCACAATTCAGCCAAAGGAACCAATGTAGAATTTCTTTTCTGCTCAAAGTGAGAAAAAAACAAAACAAAACTTTATATAGTATAATGTTGTGCTGGTCAGTTTTTATCAGCTTGACACAAAACCAGGCCACGTGAGAAGAGGTCAAGGTCATCAAGACAGAAAAAGAAAAGACCAGATAAAAGGGGAGAAGGGAGACATAGTTGAGAAGTCCCTAAAACAAGTAGCCATATTTACTTCACATTACACGAAAACACATAACCCACCCACTACCACCACCAATTACCCTGGGGAGAATGATCTGAAGTAAGCTTCCTTCCAAGAGTTCAGTAAATATGATTTTAAACTTGGATGAGCAACAGAAAAACACAGTGATTAGATCCTTCACAAACTTACATGATAGAACAGGAAGTGACACCCCATAGCACATCAGAGACATTCTCAGATTAAAAACTAGATCAAAACCTACCACGAACTGCCCTCCAAGAACCAAAGACTCACTCACTCTCACACACACAAATGTGCCATCAAAGAACCTAGAGAAAAATCAGAGATAAAGGTTATTTTGAAACTAAATCTAAGTGATATGAAATTCAAAAGCAAGGAGGCATGATGTGTGTGCCTAAGAGAAATTTTTAAAAATAGACTTTAAAATGAGTAGTTTAAAAATTAAGATACAAAGGGTTTCGAAGAAGTTGACGAACATTGGCAGCTGGCAAAAATAGAACTAACAGAATCCTATAGGAGTGAGAGAAAAGGAGAAAAGAAAAAGAATAAAAACTGATAAAACTTCTTTGCAATTACTTTTCCCCCTAAAGTATGTTCAAAGCACAGACTAAATACCTAAGGAATTTAACTCAGGATGATCAATACAAAGATACATTCTAATAAAAATTACCAAAAAGAAAAGAAATTCTCTGACTTCCTATATAAGAATTAGGTTCTGACATAGAACAGAAGGAAAATGGCAATTAGACTTGGACAGCAATGTTTTATGTTAGAAGAAAATGACAGAAATATACTTGAATATATTCAAGAAAATAAATGGACAAAAACATACAGAAGAGCTGATTCAAATGCAAGAAGTAAGGGAACATTGCCCCAGAGTCCTTCTGAATAATCAACTACAAACAAGACTCAAACAAGCAAACTGTTCAGGAGTTGACATAGGGACAGTCTGGGTAGCATGTGCTAGGGGTGAGTCTCAGGTAGAGTCAAGAAAGTCATCACATTCAATCTTATTTTCTTACCTTTCCTGTAGGAAATGCAACTGAAGAGGTGGTGAGGGGCAAGCACAAAGATCTATATGCTACAATATAAGAATGCTACCTTCCTGCAACCTCAAAGGCTTAGAGAATATGAGCATAAAGAAAATGTAATTATTATAAACTGTCAGTGCTCTAGGACCTGGGAGAATAGAGCTGATAAATGGGGTGAACTAAAATCTCCTGCAATAGCCAACTTTACTCTTGGACAGGTTCTACTCTAAGGGTTAAAAGGAATCACCTGAGTGAAGTGTGCAATCACACAGACAGGCCACACGTGGCAAAAACATGTTTTTCCATATGAAAACAAATAGCTAGTTGTACTGAATAATCTGAAATAAACACATTCACTACACCTGAGAGGGGCAGAAAACATATGAAGAACAATTCCGTGTTTTGAAGAAACCGAGGTCACAAGAGTCTTGTTTTCTCAGAAGCACTCAGAATTCTCACTTGACTCCACGAGCATCTCTTAAATGATCACCACACCCACCAAAGTGTTGCCAAAAGGATCCAGCCTGAGTCTGACTAGCTGCCAAACTGTATCAAATAATAGAAGACCTCAACAATGAGTACTGACAAAAACAGGCTTCCGGGGCTCCATTATCAGTCATAGTTTAGAATCCTCAACAGATACCTTGAAAGAAAATGAATAAAGGGTGATACTATAAATTCAAGGAGATCCAAAGGCAAAATTCAATTTAAAACGTATACACAAGATTAAAGTACAACACCCAAGGATGAATGATAAGATGAAGCTGGCATCCAAATGGTTTCTATGGCAATCAGAGAAGTGGTTACTACAGGGGGCAGGGGCAGTGTGCAGAGAAGATATCAATATCACGAACAGAAACAGGTTTCTAGGGTGAAGGAGGACCAAGTTCCAAGAATGGATCTGGATGGAAGTTACAGGGATGTTACCTTTCTAGCAATTAATTATGCTATTCATTGGTTTTGCTAGGCTTTGAATAATTTATTTTTTTCACACACACAAAAAGATTTTGTTAAAAGTAAAAATGGCAACAACAACAACAATAAAAAATGTGGCATGAATTCTAATTAGTCTTAATAATAAAAACCAATAGCCAGGTATCAGGGTAAATGCTGAAAGATCTTAGAGACCAATCAGCTAGCCAGCAGAGAAATTTCTGACCTCTATAGAATCCTTAGACCAAAAGGACTGAGCTCCTGTCTCCTCCCACCTTATGTTCTTCTCTCTGCCCAGCCATATCACTTCTTGTCTCTACCTCCCTAGTGCTGGGATCAAAGGTGTATGCCACCACTGCCTGGCCTCTATGGTTAACTAGTGGCTGGCTCTGCCCTCTGATCTTCAAGCAAGCTTTATTTGTTAGAGCATACACAAAATATGTTATCACTACATTTATAATATTTATACCATTTTCTCTTTTTATCTGAAATAAAAAGATTATAACTAATAAGAAAAACTATATACAATAAGTACAATAACTATATACTATATATACAGGTAATAATTACATCAATAATGTCTAGTCCATTAGCATTTGACAAATTCAGAGAAATATTCCATTATCTACCCTATCTTGGTGAGTCCAAAAGATTGTACTTAATTTGTTTTCTAATCTAATTTGCATTATCAAAACTATCTTTTAATGTCTCTCAACCTTATACACTTTACACCTCTTAGTAAGTTTGTTCTAGGAATTTGTAACAAGCAAAACTCTAACTATCCAGTTTTCAGCTCCCTCAGAGACCCACGAAAGAAGTAACATTACCTAAGTAAACAGGAAGTACAAACAAGCTACTTCCAAAAAATATGAGAAATGATAGAAACGGTTGGCTACCTGGACTGTCACCCAAAGTTCCTCTGTAACAATGGGGCATCCTTCCTTGGCCTACAGGCCTAGTGTATCTGACAGACTAATCTGTGAAGCAGGACCTTCTGAAGATCGGTTCTATTTTGTCTTGGCAAGGTTTGGCAATCCTTTCTTTTGTGCCCTGCTTGTCCATTTTGGACAGCATACTCTCAGCAGTGGAGGCAAGGGCACTTTCTTTGCCCACTGGCTAATTTTTGTCACAAAGCAAGTAAACTCCATGTGGAGTTTCTTTGATGCCCATATTAATGTGGTGATATCTTGTGTATGCTCTAACAAATAAAGCTTGCTAAGGATCAGAGGGCAGAGCCAGCTCCTAGTTAACCATAGAGGTCCGACAGTGGTGGCACACACCTTTAATCCCAGCACTAGGGAGGGAGAGACAGGAAGTGATACTGGCTGGGCAGAGAGAGGAATATAAGACAGGACAAGACAGGAGCTCATCCTTTTGGTGTGAGGATTTGGTAGAGGTAAGACCTCTGGTGGCTGGCTGCTTGGTCTCTCTGATCTTTCAGCATTTACCCTGATATCTGGCTCCAGGTTTTTATTAAGACCAATTAGATAGGATTCATGCTACAAAAATGAGCATGGACATGGGCCTTAGAAGCAGGGGTCCTGTGCACATGCAGGCAGGCCTGGGCTTTAGGCTCTTGTTTTTGGATGTGGTGTTTAAGAGAAAGACTGTTCTGGAGGTTACAGAGTGATGAGTGAAGCTGAACAGGGATGCAGAGGGGAAAGGAGTCCATGAACCTAGTGCTATGGGGGGAGGGGGGAACATGTGGTCCAAAGATGGGCTAAGGAAGAAGAATATTTGCAGAAATTCCAAAAGACAGCCAGAAAGGTGCAAAGAGAATCAGGAAGGAGAGGCTGAGGAGATGGCTCAGGGAACAAGAGTGTTTACTGCTGACACAGGAGGATCTGAACTTAAACCCATTTAATCATGAAGGGAAGTAGAAAAAGACAGCAAATGGGGAGATTTGCTTCAAATGTCACAGAAACATATATGAACAAGCTCTTACAAAGCTACAAATGTCTAGCCCGTGCAGCTCTACTTTTCTAGCTAAAAACTAGGAAGAACAGAAAAGACATCTGCTATAAAGTGCAGAGAGAGAGAAGGCGGGTGCTTGAAGGGACACCCAGAGAAGACAGGTAGTGCCTGAGCCTCTTCAGAAATGTGGCACTAAGGCAGGAGGGGATCCCAGCACAGCACTATGCCACCTGCAGGTATGACTGGGAAAGACAAATCACCAGATGACTCAGGCTGGGTTTCCTAAGCCGCAGCACTAGAAAACAGTCCTAGGTCCTGAAAACAGCGGAGAAGGGGAGGAAAGCGGGGAATGTTGGCTCTGAGGGAAGACCTGCTATCGGGGAAGTCAGCCTTTCATGCCTGCCTTCTCTGACACCCTGGTGGCTTTTGCTCCTGAATCCCAGAAGCCACACATTGATCTACTCTACTCTGACGACATTTGTAAAAAGGAACTTGTTAACCCAACTGCATCTCCAATTGACTGACATCTGAGAACAAATCTCAGGAGAAGAGAATGCCCAGATGGGCAGTTAGGCATGCAGTATGGAGCACTCGCTCGGCGTGCGCTTTGGGGACCCAAGGTTATTCTCTAATCGTAATGCAGGTAGTGGGTGGATACCCCTCTGTGATGTTCTCACAACACAACAGAGTATAACCACAATCACAGCTTCCTGTGATGCTTGCAGGCACAAACAAAAGTAACATACTTCCTCCTGACTTAATGAAAAATAATCACTTCTATGGTAAAGGAAAAATTATAATGCAGAATGTCTAACTCCTTAAACCTCTGGGCTGGCAGGTGTTTATAACACTGAACATCTGTAGTGACCACACTTCAGTCCACACTAACTGGCATTTTCTATGCAGCTAATATTACCCTGAGCTCTATAGGTACCAATTTCCTAAACCAACACCAGGACTGAAGGCAGACAACAGGATGTATAGATTAGCAGCGAGCTAGAACTCACTAATGATGTTCTAAGTGTTTTACATTAATTATTTTAATTCTCATGTCTATAAAATGACATATCACAGATGAAAAAATAGAGGCATGAAGAAATTGCCCTGAGACACAAAGGTAATAAGTAATAAAACAAGCTTGTGGACACCGGCAGTCTGATACTGGGATCCATAAACTATTATTAGCCATGTATCAATTACTATGTCTCCTATTGTGTTGGAAAATTTCTGTCTGCCTGGGACCTTAAATGTGACCTATGACTGTGATTTCTATGGAAACAGGGTCTCTGCAGAAGTGTCTGAGTTATGATTGTAGCCCAAACCAAGGATGCTGGTACATATAGATTCAAACACAAGAAACACACCAAGAAGCTGGTAGGTGGGGACCACAATGGACAGGAAATGGCGGCGAGGGTCACAAGCACTAAATGACAGATGGAGGCAATGAGGGATCCCCCTCTAGTGCTAGGACACCAGTATTCCTTGAAAAACTTCATCAACTCAGTCAATGATATGCACAAGATGGAAAACCATTACCTATCTGCGAGTTAACAAGTGTTTTATATCTCCTCAAATCAAAAATTCTAAGTAACTGCAATACTTTACTTGGAGGATACTATTTTATTTTATTTAAGGTTTATTTATTTATTGTGTATAAAGTGTTCTGTCTGCATATATGTCTGCAGGCCAGAAGAGGGCACCAGATCCCATTACAGATGGTTGTAAACTACCATGTGGTCTCTGGGGATTGAATTTAAGACCTCTGGAAGAACAGCTCTTAACCTCTGAGCCATCTCTCCAGCCCCAGGTGATACTATTTTAAAACTGTTGATTTTTCAGTAAAATTTTCTGTCAGTTACTGGTGACTAAAACAATTCTGTAGATGCTGCCACTGGATTCACAACAAATAAGGGGCAAAGGCAGGTGGATTCTTGTAAAGCTTCCTAAATTCTGGGAGTGTTTTGTCCTTAAGAAATAACAAAATTCAGATAATGAAACTCATGTCTTTTCTTTTTCTCTGCATGTGTGATGTGCAGCCTTCCTTACTCTGGTGTTATCTGCCTTACAGAGCATGCTCCAAATGCTACTCAAAAGTATATGCTCTGAGACATGGACCACTATTCCCCAAAGAAACCCTGGCATCCTACAACAGATACCTTCTGCAGAAGCTCCAGGCTACATGCCATGTACACCATCCCAGAATGAATTCTCCTAACTAGGTAATTATTAAAGGCCCATGGTCTCTTGGCAGATTCTACCAATTCCTTATTTTAGAACGCTAATACATGTAGTGCATACCATATAGAATGTCTCTTGTAAAAACCCTAAGGCAGCACTCAGCAATCAAATGTATTAAGATTTCTCCATTAAAGACAATTCACACTATAAAGGATATTAGAAGTCATGTGGTGATTGAGCTACAACCCTTCATACAAATAAACTGAGATCAGATCAAGATTTTTAAAACCTAGTTTTCTAAGTACGTTGAACTTCTTAACTATAAATGAGCAGGTGGGCCTGCCGGTAGGACGTCCTTTCTTAGAAGAAAGACTAGAGTGAAATAACTTACCTATAGGCTCAAATCTCTGCTCTCTGTAATACACCACACTGCCTTGAAAGGCTTACTTTATTCTGTATTTGGGCTAAAGCACTGCAGTGACAGGGCACTGGTGAACCAGATCTGATGCTGCAGATCTGATTGAGCACAGGAAGTAGAGGGAAGGGACCTCACAGGACAGGCAGAGCACGGTAGGACCCGGAAAAGTGGAATGTGATTCTTAAGGCAGAGGCGAAGGAGAGGAATTGGACGGAGAATGAGATGGATTGGTCAGGGATGGGAGAACTGACAGAGGGCAGGTGGGAGGGATGTAGATAGGGCTGTCCAAGAACAGCAAAGAGAGCAAGGAGGAGTGGTTCCATCAAGGAGAGGCCGTGTGCTCTGGACAGAAGATGCAATAGAACGAAGAAATGACAGAAAACATTTACTCTTGCCTTTCTACTCTTCTGACTCTTTCATTTCAGCCTTGTCACCCACAGTGACAAGTGACCACAGGGAAAGAGCCCCTGCATGGGGTGGGTCTATTCTATGTCTTTCTCCTTGATTTCACGGTGGGTGTTTTTGTTTGTATTTTGAGACAGGGTTTCTCTGTGTAACAGCTCTGGCTGTCCTGGAACTCGCTTTGTAGCCTCTGCCTCCTGAATGCTGGCATCAAAGGTATCCACTTCCCCCCCTCTTGCCCTCACCTCCCACCCCGGGCTTCATAGCTTCACCCTCTCTCTCTCTTTTTTTTTTTAAGGATGGGCAACAGACTCAGTACAAAGACAGCACCCAAGGTCACAGAGCTACAATCAGTATGCTGAGATTAAATATCAGTTCTGATCTACCCCAAAGCCATGTGGAGTCCAGAGGACAACTTCAGTGGTCATCCCTCGGGTATCATCCACCTTGTTTTATGAGTGTTATTTACATGTTTTAAGAATTAGAAATGGGGGCTGGGGTCGATGGCTCAGTCCATAACGTGCTTATCTAGCAAGCAAGAGGACTTAAATTAAACTCCAGAACCCAAGTGAAAAACTAGCCAGGAAGCACGAGCCAGTCATCCCATGTAATGATGGTAGGAGACATGTGAATCCCTGGAGGTTCAGTGGCTAGTGAGAGACCCTGCCTCTAAAAGAAGATGGAGGACACCTAAGCAATGACAGCCGACTGTGACCTCCGGCATCCAAACTCACACATGCACCTACATACAAATGCACAACATGTGAACATGACTGTAAACACATAGAAGAATTATTATGTGTACATGGCTGTGGGCAAAGCAAGCCAAAATACAAAGCACTGTGCACTGAGAGCTGTACCAGGGGCTGTAGTGATGAGAGAAAAAAAATTCTATAAGCATAGGAAAATTTGTAGCAGCTGGGAGACAAAACAACAGCAAATTAGACAGAGACTATTAATAATATAATGTACACAACTAAAGAACAGATAAGCTATATAAATTCCATAACAAGAAATAAAAAACCAACCCAGTATGTATACTTACTTCCCAGAGTTCATATAGCTCCTTCCTGAGGTCCTCTGGTAGCAGCTGGGTTATCTGCTTCATAGCCTCCTGAAATATGAAAGCATTAATTCTATCACATTTACCTTCTTTTTATTATTATTATTATTATGAACAAAGAAGTCACGCTTTCTATCCCTGTATATCATTATTAAAGGTCCCTTCCCCCTCCCGCCACATCAGATCATTTTTTCTTCTCCACAACTCCCCATCCCCTCCCTGGGGAGGCAGCAGGCGGTCCCATGGTCCCACTGACCCAATATTGCTTAGTTCAGTCTCCACTCCCGGCAGATTCAGTTTTGTCCCCCCTCTCTCAAGAGTGAGTCAGGTGTTCCTTTAGGTGGAGTGGGATCCGAAGAGTCAGTCCAGAGTGTTTCTGATCCCAAGCTGTTCAGTGGTTGTGGTTTGCAGCTTGGGCATGCTTGGCTTTTTTCTTGTTTGTTTGTTCAGAGACCACTAATGAGTGAGTACATCCCCTGCTTATCTTTCTGAGTTTGTGATACCTCGCTCAGGAGACTATTCTCTAAGTCCATCCATTTGCCTGCAAATTTTAGGATATCATTTTTTCTTACTGCTGAGTAGTACTCCATTGTGTAGATGTACCACAGTTTGTTAATCCATTCTTCAGTTGAGAGACATCCAGGTTCTTGCTATTACAAATAATGCTGCTATGAACATAGTTGAGCTAATGCCTTTGGAGTATGACTGTGCATCATTAGGGTATACACCCAGAAGTGGTATTGCTGGGTCCTTGCGGAGATTGATTCTCAATTTTCTGAGAAACCACCATACTGCATTCCAAAGTGGCTGAACAAGCTTACACTCCCACCAACAATGGAGGAGTGTTCCATTTGCTCTGCATCCTCTCCAACATAGGCTGTCATCTGTGCCTTTTATCTTAGCCAATCTAACACATTTACCTTCTTTGAAGTCAATTATCTAATCTACAAAAGCCAAACAGAACAGGGACTCAGATTCATTAGAACAACTCCAAATACAATAATCTGGCCTTTATAGGTTCCAGGTATTTTAGTTTTTAAAGTATTATTCATTTTCTATTATTTCTACTATTGCAAAAACTTAAAAGCATCACTTAGAAAGTCAGTCGTTGTCACTGACATAACAGAAGTTACCCTGTTTTTGAGGTTTATAGATTCCCAAGATGCATGGCTGAACACTGTCCTCTCTGCACCAGAGGACCTTGCGGCCTCAAGATGCTGCTCATCTGAAAACACTGTCCTATCCGCTGATTATCACATATAGTGTCAAACAGCAGGACAATGGCCAGTGGGGCCAGAGTGACTGTGTCCTCAGCAACCATTTGAGGGGGTGTCCTTGCCAATTCATGCCTGGCCACTCTGGGGACTTTCCACGATGTCTAAAGACACCTGTGTCACCACAAGAAGCATAAGAGTTAACCAAAATCCAGATAAAATAAAAGGAAAGAATAAAGGGTGTCTTTTATAACTACTTCTATGTCTCATGTGGTGTCCTCAGTTCAGTCTCTTCCTTGGCTTCAGTCATTCAAGTATTCTTCCAAATAGTACACTTTTAAGAGCAACAGGCTACCCAAATGGCCTTATTTTCCTTCACTGCCTCATACACTTTTATCTCTAACTCTACTCTATGTTAACCAGAGGCTAAACTCTTTGAAAAGAATAAGCTGTAAGTATCAACTTCAGTAAGGTCTTATAGAAAATAAGACATGAGTTGGAGAAAAACAATGAAAGTGGGTGTTTGTATGTATATTTACGAGATGTTAGAAGGGAAAAATGGTGTATAGCATACATCTACATCTGCAACAAGCAATTTACCAGAACCAGTACTATGCTCTTACAAGTAGCAGCACCATCTGAGGTGACCTGCTCAGTCACACAGCTGTAGCATCACACCACTCTGACCGGCATAAAATGCATTTTGCATTTGCTTTCTTCTTGTTTCTTTACTGTAAATCTCAACAATATCCTTGAGGAAACACATTTCTACAAATTAACTATCCCCATTCACAGGTTACTTTTGACTATACTATTCCAGAAATATGTTATTTCTTCTTTGTTTGTTTTTCCTCAAAAGACATGTGTGTAAATATATATGGGAGTCCAGTCTCCTTGGAGATGATGGCTTCACCATTGCTTTGAGCAGGAGTCAATTTATTGCCTCTTCTCAGCTGACTGGCTCAGATCAAAACGCTGCCTTGGCCTCTCTTGTGCAAGATTCATATGAATGCATCTCAAGACTCAGCTTTTTGGAGATCTTAATACTGACTTACTAAGCTTCTTCAAAATTACTATATCCTTTGAAATACAAAACACAACAAATATGTTGCTTTCCTCTTAAAATTGAGAATTTTCTGGATCTAAACATAGCAATGTAACTTTTTTCTTTTTTACCATTTTTTGAGGATTACATACATAAATACTGTATCATTTCTATCCCTCTGCTTCCCCTCCCAACTCCTGTGTTCTCCCACTTCCTCTCAAATTATTATGGGTGTTTTACAGTCTCCTCACTTTCAAGATGGTACCTTCCTAGGAAGATTGTATAGTCTGAATGTGTACGCACACAGTCCTTATAACTCAGCATGAGTCCTTTATAGATGTTCACATTGATTTTTCACTTTCTCTGCCTTCTGAATAATAAAGGCCTATTCTTCCCCTTTCACCTACTTCTTTAGACACTTTGCCCCTCACAGATATGGGGCAAACAGGACTCATGACTCTGCACTCCATTTGAACAAGCTTTGCTCTTTGCAAAAGAATATGGCTGGCCACTGCTACGGAGAGCTTCTTGAATCCAGCCCCTTAATTCTCATGATCCCTGTTAGGCAACATGGCCAGTTTGAACTATAATGAAAGGTTCATGTTATCATGTTTGCCTTTGGTCCCCTTCCCGAGTTCTGTCTTCTATACCTCCATTTTGCCTTTCATCTTAATATTGAATATCCTATAAAATAATCATCTTTCCAGTTCACCACATAGTCCTCCACAACCCACTTCAGCTTAAATCCTGGCCAGCGGTCAAGAAATTTCTGGGCCAATCATGCTTCTGGTTCACATTATGTTTCTCCTGAAGCTAAGAAGCCTTCACTTAATTATCTTAATGCATGTCTCAGAGAGCTGCATCTTGTTCATAAACACCATCTGTATAAGGAATCCCAACCTTCCTGTGCCCAAACCCAGATCAGCAGCAGGAAGATGTAATGGCGCACCAGTGCTCTAGGCCCTGGGTTTCTCGGCCAAGAACCTGATGTTCCTTAATCTGTTTCCCTGGTTTTTCTGCCTCTGACATTTATCCCCCTGTGAATCAGCAGGAGTGGGCAGCAGCAAGGATAAATGGGGCCAGAAAGGCTTTTTTCCTAACCAGAACATTTCACAAAAGACAGCACCACCTTGTGATTCTCCCTCAGGGGACACTAATCAGGACCCATCCTGTCTGCACACCCCCGGAGATGCAGTTCCTTTATAGGGTCTGTGGTTCTTTTCTAGAAGTTTCTAGCATCCTCTTCTGTGGAGAAAAATCCTCGTGCACTTCCAGAGGGACAGCAAATCTCCTCTTTGTCATATTTCTCCATGCCTGCTCCTCAGTCTAGGCCCCAGTAATCTTCAGTATGGGTTTCTAATGTCCACATTTACACAGAAATGAAACCAACAGCTTCCAATCAGCTTCATGAATGAGGAGTTTTTTCTCCACCCTCCTAACTCGGGTGACTCTTCATTACCCATTATCCTCTGGTTCAAGTGCCAATTCTTTTCTGCAACTGAGAATTTCACCAGATTGTTTTCTTTCTGCACAAATCCTGTCAAGCAACCTTAGAAAGAATTCTTTTTCACAATGGTCTAAATTATATTGAGGAATAACTTCCTTCTGCCATGAAGTGCAGGCTATATTTTGGACCTGTCCCTTGGAAGAAGAGGGATGGATGGCACAGCCTTGTACTATTCTCAAGATGCCCAAATTTTTGGGTGGGTTGCAACCTAAATTAGCTCTACTTCTATACAGGATCTTCATACTTCTAGATTGGCAAAAGCCCTATTGGCTACTTAGCTCTAGTGTACGTTAGCTCAGAAAACAACTACTTAAACCTACCTTCTCTATTAAACCATTTCAGTAAAGGCTTCCTCCCTAAATAACTTAGGAGTCAAAGGCCTTCAAGAGTCATTTGCAATAATGTCTGCATTGAATATCACCCCTTCAGCTTTAAAGGATGGAGTGAGGGGTGGGGGTGGGATAAAGAGGAGCCTTCTTGTCTTTTGCTGTCTCTGACTCAGAAAACATCTCTTTTTTGCCACGTGCTCTGAGTTTAGAGCATCCACTGATGACCTCAATTCAATATCTTATCAATGCTATTTATTTTTATGAATGCAAATGTTTTCTTTTACTTTTTAAATTTCTCGCCTCTAAAGGACTAACTTAAAATTTACTAGTAAATATGTTTATGATTTAGAGAATCTCTCTCCAAATAGTTTAAGTGTGTAGGGGGATAATTTCCACAAATTTACTTAAGTCTCAGCTATCTGTACTATACTAATGAAAGCCAGGCCATCTCTCCATGCATCCTAACAAGAATTGAAGCCAACATGATTATATGTTCCTGTGTCAAACAAGGCTGGAGTCCTTTTCTTTTATAAAGCAATGCTGAGAAAAAGCTAAAACTAATTTGCTGGCCAAGGAACCCTTACTTAGAGAAGACTGTTACTTCCAAAAAACAGACAGCATGAATAACACTTTAGGACTCCCTTGAAGACCTTCCCTCCCTATTCCCACCAAATCTAAGCTATTAAAGTACTAAATCCTACACAGACTCAGCTAGTTGTCTATCATTGAATGAGCTCCATTACAACAACTTGGCCCTAAAACTAAGCACATCCTCTCCGACCTTCCCATCTTCCCTTTACTGTAACAGGACTCCTGAATTCTCTTCACTTCAGCAACAGCTTTTCCTCGTGGTCTTTTGCAGTGTCAATGATCAGCACCAACCTCTTCTCGCCTATGCTTTTCTTCTTTGGGGATGTTATCTGCTGGTGCTATGTCCCCAACGATGCATTCTGCCATATCGTGAACCAGGGCCAGGCGTATACATCTGACCAGGTAAGAAATGTTGAAGAATTACATAAAGTTACATTCACTACAAGTTTCTTTTCTATACTATTTTTAAACTTAATCATGTGGTTTTTCTTTCTTCCCCACTCATAGAGTGTTTTAATACAATATTTTCTAAAGTAATTATACTCTGCCAGCCTACATTAATTCTGAATGAAAACTCCTTGTGAATATTTAGCACAATACTTGATAGTATAGAGCAAACTGAATATTTTTTTAATGGTTGATTTTATAATTTTCACTTTATGATCTTCAAATTAATTCAGGAGATGTTTTACTCATACAAAATTTAGAATCAACCATTTCCTCCAATATACAAGTGTCCAAATAGTCTATATATAGGGTAATGGGAGCAGCTGAACAGATGGGGCTTTGAACTGGCTACTGACCTTACTAGCGACAGGAAGTTTACTGAATTCTTACTTAATTTAAATGCTTCCTTTTGTCCCCATTCATTTTGGTGCGTAAAATGGAAAACAGGGAGATAAATAAAGCTTGTAGAGTACTGGTCTACCAACTCATAAGGTCCCTGAGTTTGATGTCCAGCATCACTAAAAGGGTGTGGAGGATTACTTTATAAGGGAGATCTGAAAATTACATTTTCATGCCCCGTACCAGTCACTGAACCCAAGGTTATGATTATCAGTCTATGATAATCACCATCACAATGACAGAGGCACATGATGAAATAGGTGGCCCAGAAGGAAAAGGGCAGACTGTTTTTAGTCCTAATCAACAGAGGCTTGGAAGCCTCCGAGGTTTCTCTGCATCCAGTTTCATTCTAGTCTATTTAAAATGTCAGACTGACTACATCTCAAACCGACACAGACTCGGTGTGTGTGTGTGTGGGGGGGGTTGTTTTGTATGCCAAAACTCCCCCGTGTTCCACACCATCTGCAAAGCAACGGGCTCCCCAGGGAACACTCTGCTGTAGTCAACCTGACTTTATTCTGTTTTCCCAAATACTCTGCCCCACTGCACCAGGCTTCGATTAGGGCTTCTCTGCTTGCGATGCCACTACTATTTCTCAACTTCATCGGACCCTTTAGAACTCAGCTCGGCCACCATCTCATCCAGGAAGACGAACCGAGAGCAGGAGATTTTCCCTACTACTCGAAGAATAACTAGCTAATTCCCTACCCTAACTTATTTTGTGATTTTTATTGAAGCCATGTTGGGCCTGTACAATTCATTTGCTGTCTTCTATGTAAACTCTTAGCCAGTAGTTCCCGAGCATCTTAAAGGCTTGCCTCTTTATAGCACCTATATCCTTATTGCCATACAACCTCAACAGCATGGCCTCACAAATGGCTACCACTATTGGTAAAAAGAGCTAATTCTTTTGAAAAAGATAAACAAACAAAAAAAACCACTAATGCAAAGATAAAATTTTATACATGCTCACTTCCAAGGCCCTAACTTTTTACTTGTTCTCACTGAGACCACTGCACACTCTATCAATGGAAAACCTACTGTAGTTTACTACTGGAATAATGCTCATAGAATCCAGAGACCTTCACAATCATCAGTGTTCAAATAACTTACCGATCCTTGTTAAGATGGTCATCTCTGGTCACCATAGCCATAACTGCCATCCTGTACATGTGGTCTGACACACTTTCTGGTTTTTCCACATTTCTGTATACCCAGCCCGTCCGTGGGACTCTCTAATAAAGAAGATAAGAAATTAAACAAAAAAATACTACCACTGGAAACAACCACACAATCAACAAGTACTCCTCAAGAAAATGCCAGGGGATGGCCACAGAGTCACCAAGTCATGGTTTCAAACTTCTTTTTTTTTTTTTTTAAATGTTTTATTTAAACTAACCATAGTGATCACATCTGAAATCAAACTAGTGAGCTCGCAAAACGCAATCCACAAGTATACTAGAGGCAAATCTGTGCTACTGAAGTATAACTATGGGACAAATACAAAGTTTTTCAAAAAGGCAAAAAACAAAACAAAGCAAAACCCAAAACTGGTGGTGCATACTTGGAATCTAGGTGGAGACAGAGTTCCAGGCTGCCAGCCTGTGCTACCTACCAACTTCTCAAAATAAGCACTTGGTAGTTAGAAAACTTCAAAGCAAAGCCCTGTTTTTCCTAATTACAAGACTAGTGAGTTTTTGCTATCAAAGAAGAAAACGGTAGCTTCTTTTGTTCATAAATGTGACAGATTACCCAATTCTGACACAGAAGGATTTGAGGAATTTTTGCCATAGTCAAGACTTTTTTGTCAGAGCATGATGTGATCACGTGAGTCTGCACTTTTCCCTGGGAGTTCTGTGCTTCTAAAGAATTTCACGCACAATTATTCCAATTTCAGGGAACCTGCGATCTGGGAACTCAACCTCTGCCTTTTAAAAGGAGAGTCATGCACACTGAAACTGTGTTACAGAAACGGTCCTTTCCGGAAGTCACTGCAACAGGGGAAGGTCACTACTGCTCATGTGCACAGTCCCCTACCCCAGCCTTCTGGCTGAACCTCGGTGGCATTGCCCACAGCCAGAAGGGCACGAGCGTGTACAGCGCCAGGTCCAGCCTGGGTGATCGGCTCGGTCGCCGCAGCTCCTTCCCGGCACATCCAGGCCGCGCACTGCCGGGATGAGCGAGGGGAGGCTGAGTTGGGCGGGAGCCAGAGCCAGAACCCCTGCATCCTGGCCAGGCCGCGCCCCGCTCGCTCGCTCACCTTGAGCTGCCCGACCAGCCGCAGAAAACGCAATAATCCGGCCCCGCAGCCGGAAGAGGCCGAAGCCATGCTGTAGAGCACCTGAACCGCAATCAGCAACAGTTCCCCGCCTTTAGGCTCCACCTCAGCCCTTCTCCAGCTCCTCCCTACACCCTTAGGCTCCTCCTTGCACTCCTCTAGCTCCGCCCCCCCTCGCATCACAACCTTAGGCTCCACCCCGCCCTTAGGCTCCACCTTGCTCTTCTCCAGCTCCTCCCTACATCCTTAGGCTCCTCCCCACCCTCACTTCTTCCTCCCCAGGTAGGCCACCTTCTGGGTGTAGACTGCCAGGGCATGAACTTTGCAAAGGCTGTGTTCAAGAAATCGCTTTCTGCTTTCTCATGGGCAGCAATTGGATGCTCAGAGCAGAAGGGCCTGAGGAGGAAGAGGCTGGATATTGCTTGCAAACTTTCCTTCTCAGAAGTTAAGTGTCTGATTGACCTGAAGAGCTAGCTATTTAAGGAGCTCCACTTACAGGCTGACCATCTGCAATCAGCTTAACAAAGGCACTGGGCACAGCTACAGAGGAAGAAAAAGGTGGCTGAGGCACAGGAAGACTTTGGAGGAGGCAGAAAATGGGCTAGAAAGAGTAAGTCCGTAGTGAAGTCACTTCACAAGTACTGAAGCATCTTTTGCTCCTCCCCCAAATTCTCGACATCCGCCTGGACCATGAGTACAAGCTTTCAGAGGCAGTTAATGGATCTGGGCAGGATTCAAGGAGAAATGGAAGCAAGGAAGTATGTGGGCCTAAAAAGGAATTCCAATTTTATTTGTGACAGGTAGGTTTATTAATAAATATGTGATAGTTCTGATGAACCAGACATGGTTTGTCCTTGTCTTTTTTTTTTTTGTTTTTTTTTTTTCATATAACACACCTGTCATGTCTTTCATTTGAGCCAGACTACTGTAACTATGCTAGAAAATTTTACATCCATCATTTTGTGTATAGTCATCATAGCAAAATGTTGGTATTGAAAGTTGTTCAGTAGATTCTATGGAACCCTAAGCCAGCATCTATGAGCAGTATCAGGATTATAGTCACCTCCACAGAAGAAGTTGGATATTACAGAGATTCTACAAATTACTGAGGAATTGATTAAATATTAAGAAATGCTACAGGAAAATTAACTCACAGAGGACAAGACCTTCATTGTTTTCACTCTTTAAAATAAAATATTTTTAAGGCAAGTAGTATTCCCACTCAACTTTAATTCTAACACTCAGAGGCAGGTGCATCTCTGAGTTTAAGACCAGCTTGATCTACACATTGAGTTCTAGGACAGCCAGGACTACACAGAGAAACCCTGTCTTGGAAAAAAAATTAATCTCCATTTTTAATTTGACTAGATTAAAAAATGCCCAATAGTTTCATAAAGCCACACATCCATGTGTATTTGTGAAGGCATTTCTGAGAGAATTAAATATAGAGGCTCTGACTTAATGAATGGATTAATCCCTTGATGGTTTCAAAATATATGACATTACTGGGGGTCTAGCTAGAGGAAATGTGCCCCATGGACTATATCTTACTTTGGGCACTGTGATGATCAGCTTTAATTGTCAAGGGGACAGTATCTAGAGTCACCTGAGAAGAGAGTATCAGTGAGGGGTAGATGATGTAGATTAGGTTGGCCTTTGGGGATGTCTGTGAGGGATTGTCTTGATGATTTAGGAAAACCCAGCCTGAAAATGACTGTATAAAAGGGCAAAAGTGAGCAGAGCAGTAACCACATGCACATTCATTTATTGCTCTTTTCTCTTGGTAGATGTGATGTCATTGTCTGCTTTATGGGCTGTGACCTGGAATATGTGTTCAAATCCACCCTTATGCTGTTTTTTTATCAAGTCATTTTATCAGAGGCAGAGAAATGAAGCTAGGGTGGCCCTTTCTGGGCTTCTTGTTCCCTGTGATGCTGGACTCCACCACCCTTCCAAACCACCATGGGCTGAACCCTCTGACACCCTGAGGGGAGGAAAATCCTTCAGTAAGTGTTTTTTTCTCCAGAACTTGGAAACACTGACACAGAAGACTAAAGAATACAAAGACAAAATCAATTCCTGCCCTAAGGGCCTTAGATGACAGTTGAGGGAGAACAGTCAGGGGGGGGGGTCATCCCAGTACATCAGGTGGTGTGGTGTGACTACTGATTGTCAGTTTGATTGGATTTTTAAAGCACTTAAGGAATTAAAGAAATACTCCTCTGAGGGTGGCCATAAATAAATTTCTAGACAGAATTGACTTTAAAAAACAAAACAAAAAACCCAAAAAAACTGCCCTGAATGTGGTTGGCACTATGCAATAGGTGGGCGAGCCTGACTGTCTAAGGAAAGGGTGTGGCCACTCTCTCTCCTCCCTCCCTCCCTCCCCACCTCTGCTTTCTGGCATGGGCTCACTGCTTTGCCATACCTTTCCCTTCATAGTGAGTCAAAATTCTTATACTGTGAGCCAAACGAAATTGTGCCTTTCTTAAATTGTTTTATTAGCCATTTTGCCACAACAACAAGGTATCTGACTAGCACAGATGGTAAGAAATACTCAAGGGGGAAACAGAATAAGATAGCCAGAGGTATGAATTATAAATTCCATAAGGTACTCTGAGAAGTTTCCCATTCTGAAGTGATATTTGAATAGTGTACTAAGGTAAACAAGCGTGCCAGGAGGGCAATCTGGAATAGAGCGATTAGGAGAGAGGGTTTTTAAGTGGGTAAAATAGTAGGTAGAGTGAACACACACTCCGAAGTGGAAGGGCATGCAGTAACATCAAGGGGGAAAGAAAAGAAGTTGTTGTGGTCAGCCTTGAGAAAAAGGTAAAGTGGGAGGCCATGAGACTGGAAGGCCCTGGTGACAAGCTGCTCCGCCTAGTCACAGGCAGCAGGAGGGCATTGGCTGTGAGCAAAGTGAGGACCTGATTCTCCTTTACTTCTTCACATCATTCTGGATGGCATCTTGACAGGGATTATGTAGAGCAGGAAGAAAAGAGGAACATGCCCTACAAGACCATTATAATAATCCTTGCATGGGATGATTTTAATTTGGTCCAGTTTGGTGACTGTGAAATTACAGCTCCTTTATATTCATGGTTGTACTCTATACAGTTTGGTTACCACCTTCAATTTCCAAAATTACAGTAAATTAAAAGAAAAAACTTTTGAGGCACCACACAGCCTTTTAAAGAATATATTGTGGAGCTAGAGAGATGGCTGAGTGGTTAAGAGCACTGACTGCTCCTCCAGAGGACCCAGGTTCACTTCTCAGCATATACATGACAGCTTACAGCTGTCTGTAATTCCAATATCAAGGACCCAAAACACATAAAATAAAAAATAATATATTGTTATGATTTTACAGTTGTATTATTAACATTGTTTTTTTTGCCTAGGTAATATATAAATCTCTGTCATAGGTATGTACATATGGGAAATACTAATGTAGAGATACAGTAGTAAAAAAGATTATCTTCACTCTTTAAAAAAATAATGTATTAGGTGGGTGATAGTTTTAAAGATAAGAGTTATTCTTGTGTGTTTGTTTACTGATGGAAGTGATTTAGGAAAGAAAGGAAATTATTAATGTGGGGACAGAGAAGTGCTTGAATGATGGCAGTAAGAAGAAAAGTGTTACAGAGACCCACCAGGGAAGGCCACTCACACACAGCATATTGCCAATTGAAAGTCTTTATTTTAGCCAGCTGGGGTGACATCCAAGTGTTCTCAGACCTAGGTATAGCCCCGAGTGTCCAGAGCACAGGATTTTTGAAGACAAAAAGCACATGCTGGTATCTTGGTCAGTAGCTGCAGGGGAACTGCCCAGAAGCAAGCAGTGTAACAGAAGCTAAGTTACCTAGGACATCCCAATCTTGGGTTTCTAGAATTGAGTTGGGTATTTTTCCATAAGATTCTCCATCAAGGAAATCAAATTCGAGTTAAACCTGAAATGGTCTCAGCAAGTGTCCAAGATGGGGGACTCTCTGCACTGCCTGTGTCATCCTGTCACAAAAGAAAAGTCTAGTACAAACTAAAAGGCTGGCCTTCTGAGGGCGAGAATTGACAGATAACAGAGTAGGGGGGCCCAGGAAGTGATGACTATCAGTGCAGATGTGGTCATGGAACATTGTAACTATCCTCTTCCAATTGCTTCCATTTTTTTTTTTTTTTAACCTAAGAAAGCAGCCCAGTTTAAGCCAAGATATGTTATAGAAGGAGAATGTGACTTCCTGATCTGTAAATCTGCAGCTGAATGCATCAAAGGTTTATTTTTCCTTCTGGGAGGCTTCCTCCCGCCTTTCCCCTCTTAATCTTTTGCATAAGAGCTCATGTCCATGAAATATACACATTAGATCAGCCAGAGGACAGTATTCTAAGATGAGCACTTGGCTCTTTGAACCTCTTCCTTAGAGTGCTATGTACACTTTTATTTATTTTTTCATATGATGGGTGAGATAAGAACCATCGCTGCAACTAATTTCCAAATGGTCCCATAAAATACAGTCTTCCCACGGACAGGACCTCAGAACCCTTGTGCAAGGTGGGGAAGCAGACACTGGAGGGTTGAGGAGAAAGAAGACACAAGCATAGTTGTTTGGGGGAGTATTATTTCAACAAGAATAAATATGATTAAGAATCAAAGGAACGCCAAGGAAAATGTGATTAGGGTAGTGAGTTGAGCCATTTTATGATGGCCTGTGGTGATCGCAGAAGAAAGAATTGGAAGCAGGGCTGTCAAATCCGCTGGGAGAAAAACAAATGAAAGCCGAGGGAACAAATCCTAGGGCTTTTGATTTGCAGGGTATATGAAGCAAAGTCTGGAGACGGACATTGTGAAGCAATGGAGTTCCAGGCTATGTGCTGAGTATACCTACATCTGCCCATCCTTCTCCGCCACACCCTGCCATGATTGGATTTCCTTTGATCCTTTCCTCAGTCTCATAGATTTGACCTAGACTTCCTGGAAATTGTACCTGTTATAGTTTGGATCTGAAATATCCTCCAATGGCCTGCAAAGTAAAGGCTGAGTCTTTAGCCTATGGCACTTTTGGGAGTCTAAAACATGAAGACCCTCTTTAGAAGGAATATCTCCTTGAATCCAAATGTTTAATTCAATTTGAGGAGTTTGGGAATAAACTGAAATTGTCTTGAAACTTTGCTGCCTTTGAAGATTTTTTTTTTCCTGTTACTTATGTGACAAAAGGCTGAAAAGCAATAGATAAATCTGAGAAAACTGTCCCAGCAAACATCCTTGAATATAACTTAGGAATCAAGCAAATAGTGAAGACCTGCTATGTGTGGTGATGCACATCTTTATTCCCAACAATAGGGAGGCAGAGGCAGATGGATCTCTGTGAGTTCAAGGTCAGTCTGGTCTAAAGAGCAAGTTCCAGGACAGCCAGGGCTGTAACACAGAGAAACCTTGTCTTGACCCTCCTCCATCCCCCAAAGAGTAAACACCAGGTTCTTTCTTGTCTCTCAAAATAATCAAGAGAGAATTATTGCTTCTGTGAGCTAGATCTTTGCAGATAAAAAAGGTGATATCTGGTTGTATTTATTATCTTTGCCTTTGATTTGACAAGATATCCAATAAAGACAGTTTAAAGAAGGGTTTGCTTGGCTTAAGTTTGAGGGTACTGTCAAACTTATGAGATGGCAGAGTGGCAGCATTGTGAACTGGTCACACTCAATCCTTAGGAAGTAGAGGGTGTTGAATAATGTCACTCAGTCACATTTAAGGTGGGTCTTCTTACCTGGGTTAGCCTAATCTAGAAAGTTCCTCACAAACATGCCCAGAGGTGTGTCTCTCCCTGGGTCTCAGTCATCCTGTCAATTTGATGATTATAAGCAACCACAACACTCTTCTATATGAGTTGTCCTTAACCTCGAATAATTTTGTCCCAACATGACAACTGACAATGTTTTAAGACATTTTGTTTGTCATAAAGTGGAATCCAGTGCACAAAAACTCCTCCTACAACAAGAATTACTAAGTATAAAATATCAGAAGTGCTGAGATAGAAAACCAGCTTTCTGTGTATTCAGAAAGTAAGTCCTTGAATTTGCATCTTTTATATCGTTGATGAGGCACAATCAGCAGAAAACTGACTTCATGCGTATATTTAAAAAGAACAAAGGGATAAACACATTTTATGTGACAATTCCTTTTTGAAGTGGTGTAGAAAGGCTCTTTCCCTGACAGACTCTGGGAAGATGAAGCGAATTACAAGCTGACTTTGATCATTTATGTAACTAGGTTAAAGTAGAGCAACTCAGATAAGAAGATAGATGTAGGATAATAGAGCCTGGGAAGGAAGGGATATTACAAAAGCAATGTTTGTTCAAGGGAGTTGAGAGAGTTTGGCTTTGTTCTATTTGGTCACTTTCTAGGCTGTGGCAAAGCACTGCCATTCAGCATAAAAAGTCCCGGGGTGCATGCAACTTCCCTATATATCCAGCCATTAACTGAAGACCAAGGGCAGAAGTGCCTAGGCTAAATGGACATCTGATGGTAGAATGCTTGCCTCTCACACAGGAAGTCCTGGGCTTGATTTCCAATATCACATAAACTGGCACAGTAGCACACATCTATAAGCCCAGCACTCAGGTAGTGGACTTGAAGTCATCCTCTGCTGAATAATGAGTTCAAGGCTAGTCTGTGCTACAAGAGATCCTATTTCATAAAAGAAAGAACCAAGGATTTTTTTTTTTTTTTCTAAAAGGAGCAGCCAGGGAACCGAGTCTAGTGGGCAGAAGCTGAGGCTATGGTGACAACATTGTCTCCATTCCTTAAACTAAGGGACACCTTTTTTTTTTTTTTTCCTTTTTCAGTTTTAATGATAGGAATCAAAGATCCCCTCCACCAGTCTCTCCTTCAAATCTTCTCCATAGATGAAATTCTGTTTTTGTGACTATTAGATTGGATTTTGCAGTGAATAACTAAACCTGAATTTTAGTCTCTGCTAACTCTAATGTTAAGGCCAAGTGAAGATGAGCTGGGCACAAAGACAGACAACTACAGATCTCAGCTCTTAGGGGGTTGAAGCAGGAAGAGCATAAACTCAAGACTATGCTATGATGCATAGGGAGATTATATTAAAAAATACCACATCATCATCATTCACACAACAACAAAATACAAACCATTCTCCATGAACATTCTTCTACTGTGGACCCTATTTATCTAGGGTAGCTTCAGATTGTGTTCCTAGGATATGATGGCCCATATATAAATCTCAGAATAGACCACTACTTTGTAATTTTTCTTGGGACACAGTTTTTGCATTGACTGAGGTTATAGTTATTCATCACCCTCTTCTAGACACATGAGTTAAACTGAAACCAAAGCTGTGGTTTGACCACATAATTTGTCCATCTCAGAAGGATCAAGACAGAGTTCCTGGTGAAAACCTTATGCCTACTCCTGATTTAGGAGCTTCTGCTTTGTGAGCTAGCAGGCATCTTCAATCTGGAGGCATAGTCTTTCTCAAACACTAAGAAATGAACAGTGGCATGTACTGAACTGTGGTGATATGTTATATATTTTTAAATATTATATATTATATATAATAATATATACCTGTTATATATTTAAGAAAATTTGCCTGGAATATCAGAGGACAGAGCCATCTCTCCACATTTTTTTTTTTGCTTGTTTGTTTTTGGTTTTGAGATAGGATTTTCTGTGTAACAGTCCTGGCTGTCCTGGAACTTGCTTTGTAGACCAGGCTGGCCTCAGACTCACATAGATCCTCTTAACTCTGTCTCCCAAGTGCTGAGACTAGTGGTGTATGCCACCTCTGCCTGGCTTGACTGTGGGTGGATCTCTTCTCTGATATTCAAGACTGGTTTTATTAAATATATAACATATCACCACACTCAACAGTGTCATTTTTCTCTAAAAAAATTTTGTCACTTTTATGAAACAACACTAAATTGAATAGTTACCATTCATGGGAGATTAGTTCCAGAGACCTCTGTGGATAACCAGTCTTTCTCTGTCCCACTTGCCAGTTCCCAAATAACCACACAAAGACTATGAAAGCTTGGCTAATAGCTTTGGCTTGTTTCTAAGTGTCTCTTATAACATAAATTAACTCATACTTTTTAATCTACATTCTTCTATGTGACTCAGTTACCTTTATTTTGTAAGGCCATGATGCTTTCTCTGCATCTCGGGTCTTGTCTCCACCTTTCTTCCCAGTGTCCTCTGTGCCTGGAAATCCTACCTAGCTATTGGCCATTCAGTTTTTTTTTCTTAATTAAACCAATCAGAGTGGCATCTCTTCACACTGTACAGAAAGATTATTCAACAATATGAAATGGATATGTACACATATTTATATGAAATCTCTGAAAAGATTGAGACCTTCCTTATATCATTTATAACACCCAATGCTATGTAAATAATGCTCTACTGGTTTGATGTCCAGATGAAAAAGGAGCCACATCAATATCTGATGAAATCGTAAGAGGCAAACCACATCAGCACACAAGCCAAGAACTGAAGAAGTATGCTAGAAGAGAGAAGCGAACCAGAGCATAGAGCCACAAGCACCAGAAACAGTAAGTGGTGAACACTGCAGTGGTAGCAAGAAAGATTGACACAGGGAAAACACAAGCAGAGATGCTACCAAAGCTTCCAAGCAGCGAGAATTTCTGACCTGAACCCTAGAACCACAATAAGCAGCTCCACTTACCCAGCCAAACAGATAAGACCTGCACACTGTTAAAACTAAAATACAAAGCACATAAGCAGTTCCTCTTGAGTTACTAAAGTGGGGAAGAGAACAACTGGGGGCGGATATAAGATGTAGCACTAGAGTAAAGATGACTTCCTTCTTAAAGAATAATTGATTTGTAGCAGGCACTTTGGTGGAGTGACCAGAAGAACAGGGAGACTATGCCTCCTAGAAATGTCAGAAGCAACGCCCATAAAGTCTCACCAGCATGGCTGTGGAAACATCATCTGAACAAGGCTAAGACCAGTAGACATGCTAATGTGGAAGGGTGAAATCTCAGGAGGCCTCAAACCTAGACTAAGAACTTCAGACAACCAAGGGGAGCTGAGATCAGGAGAAGTAGTTCCCCCAGGGAAGAGCATGCCAATTGGTTATCCATTACCAACTGGTCAGCTGTGTGTGTATGTGTTTGTGCATTGTACTATATATAGTACTATAATACAAAACCATTATGCAGACAGAACATATTGTGTTTATATACTTAGAAATATCACCACTACCACCACCACCAACAATAGTTAAAGAAAAAGAGTCCTAATTTTAAAAGAGAGCAAGGGGTGGTATGTGGGAGAGTTTGAAGGAAGGAATGAAATAGGGGAAATGATTTAATTATATTAATCTAAAAATATATTTAAAACAAAGATCTCTCACTGGCATGCCCACAAGCCAATCTCATAGAAAATTCCTCACTGAGATTCCCTTCCGAGATGATGTTACATTGCATTAACTCTACAGTCAAAACTAACTACCACAGTAGGTCATAATACAATATATTACTTACATGTTTGTGGTAATACCAGTGTGTACCCATCTACAGCACAGAAAATCATGTAAGTATTTCAACACAAAGATGTACAGTCTATAACACTTGATGAGGCTAACACATGGCTATGTTACTAACTTACATAGTTAGCATACTGTTCTTTGCTCTCTCCTTCACTAATAAAAAAAATTACCACAAAGTGTATGCTATGCATTGCCAGCAAAGCCTCTTGCATCTCTTCATTGTATGAGAATGCTATGTTGGGGGAATGACCTGTATTGCCTAGAACTTCCTTTAGGGATTCAATGACATAGCCATGCCATGAATACTTGGTCCATCATAATTAAAATGACAAGTCTCTAAGTTCATAACTGCTGTCAAGTCAAGGGCAGCTCATGGACACTCATTTCCTTTCAAAGTATTAGAGAATCAGGTGGTTAGAAAACCATATAGCTAAAAGTCTGTGCTTTTTTAAAAAGTATATTTTGAAGCTTCTGAAATGTTTTTTGAGAAGTTTTATCATGTTGATATGATACATACAGTGTATTGGGAGAAGACATTGATTGAATCTAGAACCTAGCAAGGCATTTTTTTACATACAACAAGGATAAGATAATAGTAGATGTAGAAAGAAGATCTGTAGGCAGAGTTTTTTATAGGGACATCAATAGATCTGTATTGCAATAATATTCACTTGCAATATATTGTATAAAGGATGAGGGGTATATGGACATTCATGATACAGTTTGAACCTTAAGATGATGCTTGGAGAGAGAAACTGTCCCATGATGTCTGCTATTCTACTCCTGCTGATCCACTTCCCATAATGCAGGAATAAAACAGGGCTGAACTTGGTGTTTTCTGGGTCCCAATCAAATCTAGCCATGCCTCATAGGAGTCCTGAACTCAGGAGTTATGCATCTGGGCTTTCCTATGTAATGCCTTAATCCCACTACAGCTGTTCCACCAGCTGCTTTCCAAATATCCACTCAGAGACTTATTAATTATAAATGTTCAGTCAATAGCTCAGGCTTATTACTAGTTAGTCCTTACAACTTAAATTAACTCTTATCTATATATCTACATTCTGCCTCATAGCGGTATCTTCTTTTGGTATGGCATGTGTATCTCCTGCTTCCATTGCATTTCTCTTGAGATTTTTCTGACTCTGCTCTCCTTCCTTCCAGCATCCTCTATGTCTTGCTGTCTTGCCTATACCTTCTGCCTAGCTACTGGCCAGTCAGCTCTTTTATTAAACCACTAGAAGACTCCTTGGCAAAGACACATCTTCACAGTGTACATAAAGATCATTCCATAATAGAGCTCCATTTGAAGGAAAGAATCACCTTGGCCAAATGATTTAAGGTTTAAGTCATCAGCAATTTCAGAGTGGCCCGAATAAGGAGCTAAAATATACAAATGTGATGAATAAGACCAATTATTCCTCTAAGAACATATGTGGTTGGCCCAAGAGCCATAGGATTTCTACATGCCTAAGTTATGCAGAAATGTCATGGTTGTGTTTTTCTTATCCCATTCTTTGGTGATACTGAGAATGTAAAAAGGAGGAGACAAAGAATGCCAGATGTCCAGAATGGTTCTTCCTTGTCTCCAAGGCCAGTGACCATCCAGCCAGTGCATAGCTGAGCAACATCTGATTTTAACTTTCTGCATTTTCTACTTCTCTCTTTCCACTGGTGCTTTTAAACTCCCTTTAAAACAGGAGTAGCAATGGTCCTGTATAATCTTGCAGCTGTTTCTAATTCTATCCCAGGCCCTCTTTCTCCCAATAAATGACACATTGTAGAAGGTGTTTTACAACCTGACTTGTTAATAGATCCAGACCTCTCTTGCAACAAAGCCAAACACAGCAATTAAGGCTAAAAACACAAAAATCACAGACACAAAAGATAGATAAGCATATAGTTATTTACGGCCTATGAAAGAAGACAGACCATCTAAAGTGGAAAGTACCTTTTAACTCCAAAAGCCTAACCTTGCAAGACAGTGTCCTCACCCTGGAAGATCACACTACTTTAGACTCAGGTATTTGTTTTTTCCTCCTTCTCCTGGTATATGTAGTTTCTCTTCATGAGTTTCATTACAGACATGCTAATGAATAATAGAGGTATAAATAAATCTACCCACCTTTCTCTTCCTCAGGTATTCAAGACTGAATTGCCTGTTCCTAAAACACTCTGAGATTCCTAACATAACAATACTGAGTTAGAAAGGTCATAACTGTCAGCTGTAGGGTTCACCATCACTCCTTAATGATGAACAGTTTTTCCTTAGGCTTCTGTAAAAATTATTTACCTTTTCAAGTTGGGTTAGGGAATTCTGACTGGTTGTAAGGTCATGCTTAAACTTGCAAATGTCCAAAACAAAGAATCTCATTGCTTTACTACATTGAGATTGATTAATACATTAACTAATTGCTGACTAATTGCCAACGAATATGTAAAGAGGTGATCTAACAGCATAAAGTAACAGGAAATTTCTAGGCACTGGTGAATGTATTGCGCTGTCCACATTCCCTGTCAGTGTGAGGAGAGAAAGAAGGGATGTGGGAATAAATCATGCACCGGAAATCATTGTGCTTATCTTTCCAGCTACTAAAAACACAGAAGGGAATAGATTGGAGGCAATTTTCAGGGCATTACCAAAAAACAGCCTGTAGTTTGGAAATCAACCACCAGGTGGCACCATCTCATTAGCATTTTTCTCCTCCGTTCTGGTCCATGGACTACATTAAGCATCCTGCTTGTTTTTCTGTTTTGTTGTTGTTGTTTTCAAGACATCATTTCTCTGTGTAGCTCTTGATTTCCTGGAACTCACTTTGTAGACCAAAGATCTGCCTTCCTCTGCCTTCTGAATGCTGGGATTAAAGATGTGTGCCACCACTGCCTGGCTATGTTTGCTGATGTGGATTGAGTAAATGTTTATACTCTCACTATGCTTCTGTCTCTCTTTCTTCTTCATCCCCCATAATTTTTCCTTTCTGTTTTGGCCTTACCTGTAGAAATATGCAGATGAAAGTGGCCATGATGTTAATAATCTACCTATCTATCTATATAAAATTTTTTGAGACATATTTTTTTTTTCCATGTAATATCCTGGCTGTTCTGGAAATCACTTTGTAGACCAGGCTGGTCTTGAACTCACAAAGATCCTCCTGCCTTTGCCTCATCAGTGTGGGCCACCACCACCAGGCTCTTAACAGATAATTTAAGAGAAATACTACTTAACATTTTTTGAAGGCTCAATATATCCTATAGTCTTCCCAGACCCTCAGAAACTCTACAGGTTGCTTTCATTTATGTGTGATCAAAGCTTTACACTGAGGTTAGAGATTTAATTAAGCAGAAGAGACACCAATGGCCCATGATTATCTAATGTCCAAACATTTAATGATCATGTATATATCTTGAATATTTGACACAGTGAGAGCAAAGACTCCAGCCTTCATAATGTCCGCAATCTAAAAATAAAAACACAGCACATGAACCAGTTTATAATGCAAATGAAAAACATATGTATGATATAATTATTATTCAAATAAAGTTTACAGAGTGTAAACAAGTACAGTGTAGGGTATCAGGCATAGTAGCTCCATAGTGAGACCCTACCTCAATAAAACATAAATAGATAGCAAGGAGGGAGGGAGGGAGGGGGGAGGGGGGAAGGAGGGAAGCCTAGTGTAGGTTTACATACAGTCTAAATGATACCCAGAAACCAACCCTTTTCTCAGGACTGAATATTCCTCAGAGGGTTATTGTTCAGATGTGAGTGAGTGCTAAGAATAAAATGAAAGAATTCTTGGGGCTTTGCCTTCACACTTGGGAATCTTTGCTGGGGAAGATTTTGTTTCATGACACCTTAATTTATTTGCTTTAAAAATGGGTGGAGGAGAGTTGAATAATGGTCCTGTCCCCCCAGATCACTTACCTCACACAAAGGTAGGGGAGACCTCATGCTGTGAGAGAAAGGTGACTGACTAGGGGTGATACCTGTGTGCACAATGTGCAGCATCTCCCCAGATGGATGATTACAGAAGAGCTATGGAATGCTGTCCATCACGACTCCAGGCACAGGCATCTTTTCCAACTGAGCAGATGTCACACAGCTGGTAGAAGCTGTGGTTCTATCCAAAGAAACAGATCACAGAGCTCAGTCTCTTTCCCTGACAGTGAGAAATACACAGGCTGGTGTATATTGACCTAAACTGAATTTATGTGTCAAAGGAGATTCAAGTACATTATTGAATTTGATGCTGACCATCATCCCATGAAGGAGTTTTTTGCTTTGTCTTATTGTCACGCCTGTCTCCAACATACACACACTCACATTCACACATGTGCATACACTCTTATGTACATACCTCACCCTGTCCCAGGGACAGTGGAAAGTACTTGGGTTAAGTCACAGAGCTAATTTGTACCTGACACTGGACTTGAACCTGAATACTTGCAGCTTCATTGGCTTATCTTTCACCTGTTATAGTAGCCAAACTCTCTTGTCATTATATTCAGAAAAAGTATATGGATGCCTAAGTTACCAGAAGTCCATCCTACATTGCTTTAACCTCCTTACAAATTGTCCAAAAACAGATTTTTAAACACTTTACAGAGCTGAAGAGGTTTGCACAATGATTTATGTTTATGTAGAAATCAGCACCTATAGCTTTGTATGTTACGGAAGGATGTTGCATTTTAAAAAGAAAAGATCAAAATGTTATGCATATACAGTCTAGGACATCAAAATTAGTGTTCAGAGAGTCACATCACTCTATCCCTGGTACCCTCTAAGTTATAAAATAGAGAATCCAAATTGGGGAAGGAGTCACTCCCTCAAAGAGAGTCAATGGCTGTGATGTGAGTGGGGGAGTTACAGGAAGCCATGCTCTTTTATGAAGCACGGATCATTTGCTCTAAAAAAGGAGAGGCCAAGCAGAACTCTATGATCCACAAAACAACAAGGAATAATTCATGCCTGAATAAAGTTTGAAAACTTACTCAGTAAAGCATCCAAAAATGTTCGGATAGATCTAGACTAAAAAAGTACCATTGCCAATTACCCCTTTTAAAAATGGATTTTATAGATGGTGTGAAAATACAGGGGGGTGGAAATCAGTTTTTTTTCAATACACAGAGATAGTTACAATAGTTGGCATTAAAACACGATGCTGTACAACTCAGGAGTCTCTCCAGTATGCTATGAAAGGAAGTATTTGTAGGTGGTCTCCACCTACACTGACTGTATGCTGGCTGCATGAGGTGTCTCGCTGAAAGATGGCGCCCTTGACCAGAATATCGCTGTAGCAAAGCTGAGAGGCCAGAGCGCCAAAGCTGAGGGCCAACTCTCCGTGGGCCCTGGATTCTTCCTGCATTACTTCATTCCTTCTTTTTAAGAAGGGCATGTGTCAGTAAATAAAGCCATGAGAAAATCCCTTTAGATGACAAACTCAATTCCAAATTCAAGTGGAGGAGAGAGAGGACTCTGAAATGCTACTCCAGTTCTCTTGTCTGTCTTAGTTGATCTGGTCATTTAGATTCCAGTCTGTTGTGATGAAGTGGTGGAGCTTCAGGTAGGAGGAATTCCTTTTTAAGGTCCTAGGAGTCATAGCCCTGGGGCAGCAAAAGCACATAGTGCCTCAGGTTCTCAGAGAACCTCCAAGACAAAATCATCAACCACAATACCAAACTCCAAAGTGAAAACTGCAACTTGGGGCTTAATGAACCACAGTTCAAGTTTAATACAGAACTCGGAGAGAGAGAGGGGGAAATATGAGGTTTCTTTTCCTTAAGCTGTTATAATGGAATGCATCTGATGCCCTGCAGATCAGGAACATCTTCACACTTGTGAAAAAGACAGCGTTGGAATTTTCATTAGACTCAGAGCTCTGATCATCTCTGGAGTGGATGGAGTAGCATCCCCAGTGGATGCTGGAAAGCCTGCACAGATGTGGCATTCTTGTATGCCATGACATCCCACCTCTGACTATGCTCTCATTACATTGTTCCAGTCCAGGTAAAACAAAATTGATTTCCCTAAACCTTTCCCTTGAATTAAAAAAAAATTATGAACAAAACAAGACTTCGAGAATTAGAGCATCTTCCATTGTACTAAACCTATTTGCATATGGGGAATAAAAAGATTTAAAAAAATCACATACAGTTTGGTTAATTTTGTGGAATTGTTTTCACCTTTCTTCTAAGAAATAAGCTATGCTCTCTCAAACAATGGCATACTACTGCAGGCATATTAACACCTCAGGGGAGAGAGGGGCTGTAACCCACACAAGGCTTCACGTGACTACTTATCACCATATGTTGAATAGCAGTGTTCCTAGTGACTCTAAATTTCCATAGAAGTCTAGTCTGGTTTCAGCAGGATGCAGGTCAAATATCTGAGCACCATTTGGAGAAACCCTTCCTCCAGAGTCTGTGCCGCAGAATGCAAACTAGCATTGTGCTATTCCTGGATAAAAGATTGCCTATTGATAGCAGCTCTAAACACATGGTGTGGTTAGTGCGACCAAATCCATCAAACAGAACCATTTTGACACAAGTCGAGGTGATGAGCGGGGAGAAGCCTCAACTATGGGGGTGTGGTTTTCCCCCTAAAACCTGGACTAGGATGAGCAAGCCAAAGCGTGAGTGAGGCGGAGAAGAGAGAAGGGAGCAGACTGGCCCTTCTTGTCAGTTTTCATTATGAGACATGACAATAAATTGTCCATTGAGGAAATGGCAAAGAAAGAAGAAGAAAGGGTGCTCTGTATTGATTGTCAAAACTCAAGCTTTAAAGAGAGTGGCGGAGGGAAGAAGAAGAAAAGGAAAGCTAAGATAAAAATCATTCCAGCCTCCAGAGCTGGAATGCCTATAATGCAGAGAGACAGTTGCATTAAAGGATTAGGCCCCACGGCCTGATTAACATCATTTGATCTTCTGCTATTGCAAAGACCCAGTGTACTTTCAAAGACAGTGGGCTTTTTAAATAAAACCAGGAGTCTGGGGTAGCCGAGCACCACTAGGAGAGACAGCAACTTTTTTTTCCTTTTCATCCTTTTTTCTTTTTTGGTTCCACCTTCTCCAAGATGTTCAGTTTCCTTCTCTCTGCCAATAGGGGCTGCGTGTAAATCTGAAAATTTGGGCTCTGCAAGATTTAATATGATTAAAACAAACACTTCTAAATGCTTTATGACCTACCTTGGGCCACCCATCTACCACGAATATCATAATTTGGGAGCATCTTTTTTTTTTATTTCTGATTTTACCTTTAAACATCCATTTTCTCTTCTCTCTGATATTTAGCCAACAAAGAGCGAAATTGCTGTGAGAAGGCTCCCTTGTTTTCATGATGTATTTTCTTTCTTATGGTTTCTTACACAAATTTTGGTAAAAATTTGTGCTTTTCCTGAACCTGAGTGGAGTGGTCTTCGGCTGGCCAAATTGTCCATCCGGTGGAGCATATGCCTGGGGGAGGGGCGCGGTGGTCAGAGCATTTCTATGGCAGGCTGTGAAACAGGGAGGGTTTCTCCTTGTTTCAGAGAACCAAACACGATCCTGACGGGTTCAGTCTCTGTGATCCATTCAGTTCCTGGCATCACCGCCAAGCCAGCTAACAAAGGAGAATTGTCATCCGTGATGGCTTTCCCAGCAATGACCGCACAGGCGCAGACCACCAACCAGTGCGCTCGCTTCTGCTGTTCACTAGCCAGATCCTGAATGGAAATGCATCGGTGGCGGGAATCCCACATCCTGATGAAGTCTGGGTGGGATGCCATCTCCTCTAAAGCTGGTAGAGCTCACACCTGCTTTCTTTCATTGTTGCGTTTTAAGTACACTCACCTTGGGTAGTAATCCCCACTGAAAACTACCAAGTTTGTCCTTTGAAAATAAGCATTATGACATGCAACACTTTGGAGAATTGGAAGTTTAACAAAGATGAAACACAGTAAATATATAAAACTCAATTGAGATAAGATTTAAAGAGAAGACGCAATCATTCCAGCTAGCTGCAAGTATTGAGAGATTGAATTTGAGCTAAATACTGACTCCTTAGCCATGAAGTTGCATGGTTTAAAATTTTTAATGTGCAACTTGAAGGCTCCTTTTCTGGAAAGAGACAATGACATCTCAAATGCTGATTTGAAAACAACAGTATCAGCAAAATGCTGGGCATAGAATAAAGTCCAGAAGGATTTATCACTGCTGGAAATTCAAGAAACAGTTAACATATTTGATGGAGGAACATGGCATAATTTCACCGCTTTTCACATAAGTACAAATGAAATGGATAGGATCCAGGCTCACCCTATTGATAAATAGTCACCAAATAATAGTATTCCATCAGGCTGGAGGGGAATAAAATGGGAATGTGATATTTAAAATAGATCCACAACTTTAAAGAACAACTTGACAAAATCTTAATAATCTTTCCCTTTGACGTGGTTACCCTCATTCTTAGAATATATTTTACACATATACATGTTTTATATGTAACTTTTAATAAAGATAAGATTAGAATAATAAGTATCATAACATAGCTAATATCATGGAAGAACAAAGACACACAAAATCAGAATAAGACAATCGTCTAGTAAATTGCCAATCACAACCTAACTGTAAATCTATATGAGAGGATACCTAGTAGTTACTAAAATAGGAGTTTCCAAAGATTCTTAATGATAGGATCAAGCACTGGGTGAAAGCGGAAGTTATCATGGAAGAGGAAGTAGTAAGTTTGGCATATAAAGCAACAATGTATCAGAAGTCATTATAGATGGAATTAAGGCTAATTTTACATTGTTTAGGGTTCAAGGAGATTTGACAAGATAAATTTTGAGGTGATTATGTTTTCAGTCCTAGTCTCAGAAAGAATATTTCACTTTTATAATTTTCACAGAAAAGCTGAATTTTCGATTGAAAAGCTTCCTTTTTTGATGTGTGTGTGTGTGTGTGTGTATGTGCATACATGTGTGAGAATGTGGAGGTCAGAGGTTGGCTTTCACTGTCTTCCTCTGTTGTTTTCTACGTTATTTTGGGAGAGGAGGTCTCTTACTGAGTCTGGAGGTCGGGGTCTTTGCTAGCCAGAGCAGCCAGCAAGTCTCAGGCTTATCTCTGCCTCTCAGCACTGCAGTTACATGGTGTGAGGAATCTGAACCCAGGTCTTTAGGTTATTCAGCAATTCCTTTGCCCTCTATCTCTGATTCACCAGCCAAATCTTCACTCTCTGCTTTTCTTTTGAGAAATATAAAAGGATTCTCAAGTTTTACCTCTCTTACTTCTAGGAATCCTTTTACTCAAGCACACTTCAAATTGTGAATGAGTATCTGAGCCTTTCCCCCCCCCCCCCGGAGGCCCTGCTGGGAGTCAATCAGAGGATAATTTCGATGCTGATTAGACTGATTTAAGTTCCTTTATTTTCTTCTCCCCCATCCCCAAATCTGGGCCGCTGCTGCTCTTGGGCCACTAGCAGAGGGAGTGAGTGGGCTGGATGTGGAGACAGACTCAGCATCCCATTATTAAATGGCCAATCACAGTGCTCCTGGTGGACAGGCAGCCCAAATGACATTATCAAGAATGAGCAACCGCAGCTCTTTCTTCCTTTGGCTCAAAATCCTTTCCAGTTTTTTAAACTTAATATAAAATACTTTTCCTTCTGAACTTCAAAGAAAGTGCTCCTTCTCTCCTGTCTCCTGCACTCAACCGTTCCTCTGCTATCTCACTCCTCAGCTGGCAATTTCCGGAATGTGTTTAATAGAACGCATTTAGGCTACAGGTAAGAACAGGAACTATGGATTTCGACTTAGGTTAAACAGCACTAGCCTCAGACAAATGAAGGGCAGGAGGAGACATGGCGGACATGTCTCCATATTTTAGAGATCCCATCTGGCCTCTAGGCCTAAAATCATATTATTTATGGGAACCTGGAGCTGTGTTCCACACACACTTGCCTTTTATGTCATAGTCCAGATACCTGGGTCCAGGGAGTTCCTTCCAAAGTGGTTCAGGGTTATTCCTGACTTCTCAGGTTTCTCTGAAAGTGCACTGTACCACAGGCTCAGACAGGATAGGAAGCGCACAGAGAAGGTGTCTTAGCCCTTGCTAAGAAGAAGCTTTCTTGTACAGCCAGACAGGGAAGTATTGAAGGTTAGCACAGTGCTTCACACACAGTGAGTGCTGGTCCAATGCTGTTCCCAGTCCTTCTCCCAGGATATTATTATATAACATTTTCCCCTTGAGAGAGAAAGAAAAACAATAACTATGAGAATTTAAAATTCTAAAACAACCTACTTTTATTTTAATTTTCAGTATAATTTATAATTCCCTCCCCCCATAGCTGTGCTATTGTCCTGACCAAATTCAAGTACTTTGTATTCAAACTAATTATATTCCTCCCCCATTGGATACATTATTCTTCACTTCCCCCATAAAAACCATCATGTTATACTTGTGAAACAAAATAGCTTTTGTGTTCTACCACACATGCAAAAAAAAAAAAATAGTTGCATTTCAATCCAGAGTGAACTTCTCCATATGAAGAATTTGAAGGCTATGTTGGGCACTGTTAAAAGGAGCTTAGCTTTTAATTCAGCAATGAATTTGAATAACGGTAAATTACTTGCTTCCCAAGTAAGTCCCTTCCTTTACTCCTTTGACTTTTTATTGATGGTTGTGAGCCACCATAAGGTTGCTAGAAATTGAGCTCAGGACTTTTGGAAGAGCAGCTAATGCTCTTAACCTCTGGGTCATCTCTCCAACCTTTGAGCCATCTCTCCAATCCTCTTTGACTTTTTAAAAGTCACTGGACAGACCTGAGGTTTCATGAAGTGGTATACCAAGGGCAATATGCTCACCTGGGATACTTCAGAGGTGTAATTTTTATAATAAAGCTGGAAAGAAAGACATGGAGGGGATAAGGAGTCACTATTCTCTCTTCTAGGTTTAGCTCTAATGGTGCCTGAAATCCCATTCTAAGTATGGATTGGAAATACGAGTTTCTCCTCTTGAATTTGCATTCAGTGGAATTGTGGGAATGGCTAAATAATATTGCTAAATGCATAGAAGGGAACTGATGCTCAGTGTTACTGCATGGTTGGGGGTAATGCTGGCTTCCACTTGAGAAGTGCTGATGAGGGGTAGAAAGGTGGCAGAGGGTGGGAACAAATAAAAGGTATGAAGAGCCTCTGTGATCAAGAGAAAGTGCTTCTGACTCAAAGTTCTATTGATTTGGGAATCTAAAATATTACTTTCAAGTTGTTTATCTTGTCTCGAAATATATGCTATTTTCAACACTTTTGCAAATGCAGATTGAAACTACTTTGAAATTCCATCTCAGCACACTCAGAAAAACTATCATCAAGAAAACAAATGGTAACAAAGACTGGTGTGAGTGTAAGGAGGAGGGAGTATTCACTGGTGATGGGATTTCAATCTGGTCCAGCCACTGCAGAAGGGAATATGAAGACTTCCCAAAAATCTAACATTAGAACTTCCATATGATCTAGCTAGACCAGTCCTTAGCATATACTCCCAGAACCCTATACCCTACAACACAGATACATTCACATCTAAGCTCATTGGTATTCTCGTCATAATATGGAAGAAATAGAAATTGCCAACTGATGACTGAATAATGGAGATATGGTATATGCACACATGGAATTCTATTTAGTACTAGAGAAAATAAAATTTGCAAGAAAATGGCTAGAATTGGGGGTAAAAGGTATGCCAGGTAAAGCGACCCAGATGTAGAAAGTCAGTATATGTTCTCTCTCATATGCAGATCATGGCTTTTGGTTCTAAAGTTTAAATTGGAGCCAGTGTCTGCAGAAGCCATGGAAGAAAAGAACACTAATGAGAGGTCGGGGGAGGTAGAAGAACTTGGGATGAAGAAGAGGAAAACATGATGAGAGAGCAGATGCTAGGGCTGGAAAAGTTTAAAGAGCAGGGGGGACCCAATGATAACCACAAGGATGAATCTCCGCTTAGACTGTTAGCAATAGTGGAGGGTGCCTGAGCTGGTAATCAGATTGGTAACTACCTAACTGTCATCATAGAGCCTTCATCCAGTAACTGATATAAGCAGATGCAGAGATTCACAGCTAAGTTCCAGGAATACAGTAGAAGAGAGGGAAAAAGGATTATATGAGCAAGGGGGCTCAAGATCATGATGGGGAAATCTACAGAACGTTAGACAGATAGCTGTGGAGCCTGCATGGGACTGGACTAGCCCCTCTGCATAAGGGAGACAGTTGTGTACCTTGGTCTGTTTAAGGGCCCCCCCTGGTAGTGGGATCAAGGTCTATCCCTGGTGCATGAACTGGCTTTTTGGAGCTCATTACCTATGGAGAGACACATTGTAGAGCCTTGATGCAGGGGGAGGGGCTTGGATCTGCCTCAACTGAATGTACCAGGCTTTGCTGACTCCCTTTGGGAGGCCTTACCTTTCTAGAGGAGGGGATGGAAGGTGGGTTAGGGAAGATGGCTGGGGGGAGTGGGATGACAGAAGGGGATTTGTGATTGATATGTAAAATGAATAAAAAATTTCTCAAATAAATAAAAATGAAAAGGACTAGAGGGGATATAAAAGGTGTGGATGGGGAATGTGGGTCAAGCAAAACCATATAGGGGAAAACCATATGGAAATCTACAAAGGGAACCAAAAGATTTAAAAATAAAAAGGTTTAAATTGAGGTGCTCTTCATGAATGCATAATGCTGTCCCCAGAAGCGATAATTCTTTAAACAAAACCCAAGAGAAAATGTGGGATATCTCTCTATACGTTGTTGGTCAGGGAATCCAAAGAGGCTCCCAAAACAATGGAGGCTGTTGTGATTGTTCTAGGTCATCCACAAGAACTAAAGGATAAGACCTATTGCCAATGAGACTATACACTTGGGATGCATCACACAGATGAATCAAGCTGGAACTAAACTCCACTCATTGACCAGAGTTCATAGTGACAGAAGGTGGAGTGCAGTATCAAAAGTATCAAAAGCTATAGCCACCTATGAATTGTGAGTACTGCAGTGTTGGCCTGCTAGACAAGATGTCTCCATTGGTGCAATAGTGGCATGCTTGTTAGGGAGGTAACCAACCACTTTGATTGGATTTGAAGCCTGCTCTATGGAAACAAACATAAATCTGATACTGTAAACATGGGCAAAAACCAAAAACAACTGGCTGGAGATCTGATAGGCTCTGGAGTAGAGCTTACTACTTATAGTAAGCTAAATAAGCGTGTAGCCAAAATGCTTTCTAAATACTTATGCTCTTAGTCTTATGCTGCTGTTAGCCTTTACCAGAGAAGTTTCTTTTTATAGTGGGTGCCAGTCAATTTGCAAACTGATGAGTGGCCAAAGCTCTGAGAAAAAAAATGACTATTGAGTGTTCTGTACTAACTGAGTTATCAGCATCAATCTCCTGAAGAACCATGGAACATTACAGAAAACAGGGTGGAAAGATTACAAGGGCTGGTAGATAGGGAAGAGGTCTGCGTCTTCTGGATGTGACATGGTTGGTGACATGAACACACAGCAGCTTTATTCCACTCCTTGACAAAAGACAAGAAAGTAGGTCAGAGGGATCTGAGATACAGATGGGGTTCTACAAGATTGGGAGGAGATAAGAGAGGGTAATGGCGCAAATATACTTAAAATGCAATTGCATGCCTGTATAAAATCACCAAAATTAAATTTAAGAAACATTGCAAAAGAAACACCTTTGTTATATTGCATCTGTATAGAGGGATCTTATCATCATCTCCTAACTCATCCCTTAAACTCTGCTTTTACAACTGGGACCTACTTGGCTCTGCTTTTCTGTGCTCTGTGCATTTGGGAAATGGTGGTTGTCAACTCCTCCCGTCTGAGTATTTACTTACTGAATTGCTGCTTTTTGTTTAGGCTGAAGAACTGCTTTTACCTTCTAAACTTTCAGTCTGAGGTGAGGATGATGTTATGTGCTTGTAATCCCACTATTGAGGAGGCTGAGGCAGGAGAATTATGAGTCAGAAAGTTTGGATTACATTGATAGACAATGTCTGACAAAACAAATCAAACAGAAGGAAATAAAACTTCCTGTCTAAAATGATCAGATAATTGTAAATATCTACAGCTAAAGCAATTTATAAGGGTAATCATGGAGGTTGTTTGGGCTCAAACCATTATTTGTGAGTGGAAGAACTTGAAAGATTTTATGGTAAACTGAGACTTTACCTGATTGGGTTCAGAAAGCATGCAAATTATTTGCCTTTTGGTTTGTGTCTATTCAAGAATAACTTTTTTTTAAAAATTGCCTTTGAGAGAATAGAGGGGTCATGTGACATTAGGCTTCCATCCCGATACTAGCATCATTATGTGATGGACATAGTCTTTTCTACAACCTGGCTGCATGCCAGTGATTCCAGAATAGAGTCACTGATGGGATGAGGGTCTCAGTGGTCTTCTGCATGAAGACTTATGTAGTTTGGGGGTTGCTTTGCTATCTGTCAACTAGGAACATGAAAGGAAACCCCTGCTCCCAATTCCTACAGCAGATTGTACTGTTTCACACACAGTAAATGTTCAATTGGCTATACACTTAAGCAATAATGGTTGAATATTCTAGCTGAAGTGTTTTGTTAGATGTTCAGTTAAATAACTGGGGAATTATGATCTGGTTAAAGAACTACCTGCCTACTTGGTAGATACCTACCTGAGCAAAACTGTGGCTAAGTGAGATTCATACAAATACCAGAAGATTGGACCCTCAAATTGCTGAGGGTCCAATCTTCTGCTTGTAAAGGATGTGAAATGTGCCCCTGAAAGTCTCATGGTTAGACTTGTTCCCCAGCTGGTGGTGCTATTGAGAGGTGATTGAATAATGATGATGCTAATCTCATCAATGGCTTATATTGACTCTTGAGTGAATAGCTGAATGGGTTATAAAGAGTTGGAGCCATTAGCAGGGTGGTAGGGAGAGGCAGGTGGATCTCTGTGAGTTCAAGGCCAGCCTGGTCTATAGAGTGAGTTCTGGGACAGCTAGGGCTACACAGAGAGACCCTGGAGCCTGGTTGGAGAATGTTATTCACTTAGAGTGTGCCTTTGAAGAGCACATTGTATCTCCAGATCCTTTGTCCCTGTATCACTGCCTCCTGTCTATCATGAAGCAAGCTACTTGGCCTCATTGCTACTTACTATCCTTAAGCCCAGAAGCACTAGAATTAAACTGAAACCATGAGCCCAAAGAAATCCTTTATCTTTAATTTTCATCAGGTACTGTGTTACAGCCAGAAAAGTCCAGCACCTAGGAGAGATTTGCTGTCACAAGAAACACACATTGAATCAGACCTAGACATAAAGTGTGGACAGGCTACTTACTACCTATGTGTTAGTGGGCCAAGACTTAACATTTGAAACTCATTAGTGCCATCAAACATTCCCATCAGCAAACTGAAAATGTCTTCACATTACTATTACGTTCACTGTTATGTTAATTACTGTAAAGTGAGTAAAATGTGTAACATGCTTTAGAACAAAAATACTAAATAAATATATTTATTCTTTTCAAATTAAAAGAGCCATGGATGTTGCTTTTATATCTCCTGAACAATAATATAAATAGAATGCCTTAGTTAGAGTTTTTATTGCAGTAAGGAAACACCATACCCCAAAAGCAAAATGGAAGGGGGTATTATTTGGCTTACTCTGTAACATGGTGGTCCATCATCAAAGGAAGCCATGATAGGAATTCAAAGAGATCAGAAACCTGAAGGTGGGTACTGATGAAGCATCCATAGAAGGGTGCCTTGCTTATCATGGCTTGCTCAGCTTGCTTTCTTATAAAAGTAGGACCACCAGTCCAGGGATAGCATCACCCAAAATGGGCTGGACCTTCCCCCACTAGTCACTAATTAAGAAGACTACAGGAGGCACTGTGAGTGACTGACAGACTACAGGAGGCACTGTGAGTGATTGACAGACTACAGGAGGCACTGTGAGTGATTGACAGACTACAGGAGGCACTGTGAGTGACTGACAGACTACAGGAGGCACTCTGGGTGACTGACAGACTACAGGAGGCACTGTGAATGACTGACAGACTAGTGGAGGCATTGTGGGTGATTGACAGACTACAGGAGGCACTGTGAATGACTGACAGACTAGTGGAGGCACTGTGAGTGATTGACAGACTACAGGAGGCGCTGTGGGTGACCGAGAGCCTGCAGGAGGCACTGTGAGTGATTAACAGACTAAAGGAGGTACTATGAGTGATTGACAGACTACAGGAGGCAATTGAAAGCACATTTCATGTTTTCTTTTTATCCCTTTTCTGACTTCATAGCTCTGATGTCCACAGCGAGGGTTCCAGTAGGTTTTGAGGTCTACTTATTTGCCTCATTGCTGTGACAAAATACACAACAAAAACAACTCACAGAAAGAAAGGGTTGACCAGTTTTCGGCTTAAGGATGCAGTCTATCATGACAGGCAAGCACTGCACCAACAGTGCCTCTAGCTGTGGTGGCATTAGGCAACTGGTCACCTCATGTTCCTGGTCAGGAAGCAGAGACATAAATGCTGGTGCCCCATGTGATTTTTCTTTGTCACTCAGTCTAGGACCCCTCACATGTAGTGTGCCTCCCACATTCAGGGTGAGAGGTCTTACTTCTTCAATTAAAACTCCTGGAAATTCTCTCACAAACATAAGCACAGGTTTGTTTTCTAGGTTCTAAATACAGTGACAGTAACGGTGAAGAGTAACCATCACAGGGGGTTAAAATGCTAAAGCTTCTGACCCTTCTTTCCTCATCCTTGTTGTAATGAGCACAGTTAAAACTGCCCTTTAGACATGTTCAAATAGCTTAGTCAGAATCTTTACTATACCCAAGGCTGCAGCTGATAACCAGAACCCAGCGACATCACTCACTCAATATAACCAGACACAGTCCTAGATCTCCACAGTGCCCCCTGGATAATACATAGGCAGAGACCAAGAGCAATGCCTTGCTCTGCATATTTGAAGAGACACCACCTTGATTTGACCTGTGGCTGAAGAGTCTCTCCTAAGATATTGACCCTCAAATCAGCGACTTCTGTTAGAGACTAGACCCAATCTTCAGCTGAAAAACGTTGCAGAAGTGAACAGCCTTGGGGAGATAGGCGCCTTAGGACAGTAGTTAGGAACTAGAGTGTGGAGCTAGAGTGATTTCTCTCAGCATAATAAAATATAACTTTTGTAAACTATCTATGAATATCTACCTCCTTGCTCGAAACACTGGTGAATAGACCTTGCTGTGGGATTATGCTCTTGTACATTGTAATTATTTGTCACTCCTACTGGTTTAATAAAATGCTGATTGGCCAGAAGGCAGACAGGAAGTAGAGGTGGGGTTACCAGGCTAAGAAAATTCTGGGAAGAGGAAGAGGAGAAGGAGATGCCAGCAGATGCAGAGAAAAAAAAGGAGGAGAATGCTGCACTGAAGAAAGGTACCAAACCATGTGACTAAACAAGATAAGAATCATGGCTTAGTTTAAGAGTCAGAGTTAGCAAATAATAAGCCTGAGCCATCAGCCACAAGTTTGTAATTTATATAAGCTTCTGTATGTTTATTTGGGACTGTCCAGGTGTGACACAGAAATTTCTGACTACAGAACCCCTCTCTCACCTGTGATAACTTGGAAGACAATCATTGTGCCTGCTAACGTGGCATCTCTAGCAGAAATGATTGGGGGAAAATAATTGTACCACCGACCTTTGGCTTCCTCTAGACAGGGATGAAACTGAAAAAGATCTGTTTACAAACTGGACCATAAAGGAAAATGTTAGTCCAAATTTGGAGGCATTAGAATACAGGAAAACTTAATTTACTGCTAAATAACTAAGCATTGAGGTGTAGGATGGAAAGGTATCTAGGGGACAAAGAATCAGTAAAACTTTTTGATTAAGCAAAATGATCTGAACTAAGGGGTAAGATCAAATTAAAATGTGGCTTTCCCACCTCTTGTGGATTACCTTGGAGAACTGTGAGTCTGTGGAAGACAGAGCCTCCCAGACAATAAAGCTTGATAATAATTCGGACTTGAGCTGGGAAAGAACCATGGGTTTGTGTCTTTGCACATGGAACTGATTAACAGCAAACGGACCAATAATTTCCTTAGTTCTTGTGAAAATTAAATAACCAAAGAAAGGATAATCCTAGATCAAAAACCTAAACCTTTCACCATCTATGTCTTAAGATGTCGTTTGGGCTCCATAGTGCCCCACTAGGAAGTGGATCTTGAGCCCTCTTTCCCCAGACACATACACACACCAGGAGAAAGATCCAGCTATTACAGAGAGCAGTGGAGAAAGGGATGCTTTCATGTAGATAAACAGGGAGTTTTAAGAAGATGGCCTTCATAATGTGCTTAGGATGACTGAAGAAAAGTTTGACAGAAAACTTGGAGACATCTATTTTTGTCCTTTCCAAATTGAAGTTATATTTACTTTTCTGCCCAGCCTATCACTTCCTGTTTCAACCTTCTTAGTATTGAGATTAAAGGTGTGTGGTCCCAAGTGCTGGGATTTAAGGTGTGTGACACCACTGCCTGACCTCTATGACTAATTCTGTTACTGGCTCTGTCCTGATCTTCAGGCAATCTTTATTAGATTACAAACAATATATCATCACATATGTGGATGGCAGGATTTGAGCCCTTGTCCTCTGAAAGAGCAGCCAATGCTCTTGACCACTGAACCATCTCTCTAGCACAAAGCCATTACTTCTTAAAACACAACAACTGGGTAAATACTCAGAAAGTAACATTTAGGAAACTAACTAAGAATACAAAAAGAAAGCCGGGAAGAATAGCATTCCACACTGAGGAATCAGCAGGATCAAGTTCTATATGTAATGAGTGGATTTGCTGAACGCATACAAGGAAGAGCACAAACACCATCAGTAGTCTGAGGGCATTGGCAGGAAATGGTACCAGAGAAGGCCAGAGGGTACAAAAATTCTAGGCCATCTAACCTCAGAATTTTTGATTTTATTATGGGTGAAGGAGGAAGCTGTGGAGTTTTGATTAAAGGGAAGATGTTATCTCATATTTGGTTATAAACTTTAATCTACTGTTGCTTGGAGAAAAGAATAGACAGTCAAGGATAGAGGTAGGTGGTGAAATGGCTCAGATGGTCAAGATGCTTGTCATAAAACCTAATGACTCAAGTTAGCTCTGTAGAACCCACGTGGCAGAAGGAGAGAGGCAACTCCAGCAACTTGTCCTCTGTTCTCCACATGCATACATTCCTGTTCACACACACACACACACACACACACACACACACACACACACACACACGCACGCACGCACGCACGCACGCACGCACGCACGCACACGTGCACACACGCAATATAAAACAAAAATAAAAAGGATAGAAGCAAAGAGAGGGCTAGCAAGACACCTCAGGTACTTAATTACAGAAGTGGAAATGGGTTATAAAGAATTGGATTCTGTGTGAGTTTAGCTTAGCTGCAGGATGAGATGATAGTGAAAACAAAAAGCTGCTGAACAATCTCATGTTTGGCAGCTGGCAGCTAACCAACAGGAAAGGGTTGTCTTTATGGAAGTGAAGGTGGGAAGGCAGAGCGTTCTGTAGAGAACCCTGGTGATAGGGCTTTAGATATGTTAGGCTTGATACAGCCCAGGCTTCATCACCTATGTTCTGATGGATGTTTCTCTTTTCCAGCCCGGTTCTCTCTATGGTTTGAAAACTGCTTTCTATTTATGTCCTTTTCTTGGGCAATTTTCTACACTCTCAACTCATATATCACTAAAATTCCATCCTTTTCTTCAGGAAGCAGGCCTTCCTTCACTCTGAGCCTGGGTTGGGTGTCATTGATGACTCTTCTCCACTGTAACTCCATCTGTTTTTGTCTTCTTCTCTTCCTCTTCTTCCTCCTTCTTCTTGACACAACTGTAGTCTGGGCTGTCTTCAAACTTCCTCTGTAGACCAGGCTGGCCTTGAACTCTGAGATCTACCTGCCTATACCTCCTGATTGCTGGGACTAAAGGTGTGCACCACCACCGCCCTGCTATAACTCCATCTTAATTCCCCAGGTGAACTGTGCACACAAGCCTTTTTTGTTCTTAGCTCTTGACTAAGAGCCTGCCTATGAAACATGCTCAAATATATTGCTGTAAGAGCAGAATTAATGAATGAATGGATGAATGAATGAATGAATGACCACACAGAAGCCTCTTCAAGAGTCATGCAGAGAAGTCCCAGAAGAGTCTCAGTACTAAAAGTAGATACAATACTTAGCTGACAGCTTTCTCTGAATAATTTCATCATAAATCATGTAAGTAAAACACTTCATTTTTTTTATTAAATTATAGGAAGTTCTGGGTAAAGAACCCACCAATAGCCTGTGTGTAGATCTTTAGGAAATGCTAATTTTAAGCCTTTTTGTTTCTTTTTCATTTGTCTATTTTTTTGTTACATTGCCCCATCACTTTATATATCTTTATAAACACTTTTTGTTATTTAAGGTATTTATTTGTTTTTATATTCTTTTTGTTGAAGAACCTTTTATTATCCCAAATTTAAAACATTCACAAATGTAAGAAGAATAGGATAAGGAACTGACATGTATCAAGCTTTGGTGATTTCAACACAAGGCTAATTCTTGACTCATCCATCCTTCCCTTCATATCTGTGAAACAAATTTCAAACATCATGTGAATTATAAATATTCTAGAACGTTTCCAAAACATAGGGCTCTTTTCAAATGCATAGCTGCTATGTTCTCATGTCTAAGAATAACTAACAGTCTCTTACTACCAAAACTTTATAGTTTACAATTAGTGATTTCTGGATGATGATGATGATGATGATGATGATGATGATGATGATGATGTGTGTGTGTGTGTATTTAATAGCTTGATTCAAAAATCCATATAAAGTTTCTGCATATGGATTGCTTAAAAGATATTTCCCATACTTCACATTTCTTTTGAACTCTCAATCCCAGTCCCCCATATTTCTTTCTACTTTTTCTCCTTCTTGCAATTTTTTTCTTCTTATCTGTGTGCTTTAGGGATTTCCTGAAAATTATTTGACCTCTTCAGGAGCAACACAAATGCTTTTAAACTTATTTTCTTACCTAATTACCTTAGCTAAATCCTTTACTGCAATATTAGAGAGGCAATGACACAAAACAACCTGCCTTGTTTCATGAAATACTTTGTATTTCACCATGAAGCCTGAGGTGGTATTGATATCTTTTTTCTTCATAGATATCCTTGATTGTATGCATTGGTTCCCCCCCATTTTTTCATTGTGAACAAAATACCAGGCATAGACAACTTAAGGCTTCAGAGGGTTCATTGTGTGGTAGCATGGCCTATATCATGGAGCAGAAGCACTTGGCAGAGGACTTTCTTCACTTAATGGAGGTCAGAGAGGCATAGCACACTTCCAGAACTCACCCTCAGTGACCCACTTTTAAGCCTCCATTTCCTAAAGGACCTCCCAAAGGAATTCTGCCGACTGGAGACCAAGTGTTCAAAATGAGCTGCTGGAGGAAATACTTTTTACCCAGGATGTGCACTCTCTTCTAACTGACTTGCCTTGTTCAGTGCTTTGATTATAAGAGAAGTTCACTAGGTAAAATAAACAAAACAAAAAAGAAGCACCTTCCAAACCAAAATCAGCCAGAAAACAACAACACAGAATCCAGTTTGTGTTGGCCAAGTGCTCTGGAGCATGGGGCTGCCCTGGAGTATGGTTGGCATACCCACTGCCACTCCATTGAAGAAAATCAATTTTCCCTCTTGGAGAAGCTATCAATTTCAAAAAGCTTTCTGGGGAGAGATGGGATTTTATGTCCGTTTCCTTTCTCTGTGCTGGGATTCAGTCTGGCTTGAGCTTGTGCATTGTGCTCACAGTCTGTGTGGATTCCCATCCATCCCAGCTCTGTTGTGTCTTGAAATGATGTTTCTTAAAGTCCTTTACTGCCTCCTGTTCTTAGCGTCTTCCTGCCCCCCTTCCAGATAGATGGATGACCTTTGAGAGGAGGATGATCATTCAGAGATGAGCTGTTATATTTCCATAATCATTGTAAGCCACTTCAAATCTTTTATGTTGGGAATCAGGTAATAAAATAAATGAACACGCAAATATGATGTTCTTCCATTTATATATGTTGCCTCTTGTTACATAGTCATAACTTATTTATACAGTTAAAGGCAGGAGAACTATAACCATCATCCTGCTGCTCTTACTTGCTTATGAGGTAGCTGTTTGAAGTCAGTGTTTTGAGTTTTGCTCTTTCCTCACTTCTGGAAAGAACCATGAGATAAACATATATTGTTATTTCTTCTTCTTCTTCTTCTTCTTCTTCTTCTTCTTCTTCTTCTTCTTCTTCTCCTCCTCCTCCTCCTCCTCCTCCTCCTCCTCCTCCTTCTCTTCCTCCCCTTATTTATTTATTTTAACATTTTTGACACAGATTCTCTCTCCTGTATCCTAGTCTGGCTTTGATCCTGATATGTAGCCAAAATGACCTTGAACTTCTGACTCTCCTGCTTCTACTTTTCCAGGGCTGAGATTATGTGGTGATATATTTTATATTTAATAAGATCAGTCTGGAATATCAGATAACAGAGCCATCTCTTCCAGATTTTATTTGTTTTTTGAGACAGGGTTTCCTGTGTAACAGTTCTGGCTGTTCTGGAACTTGCTTTGTAGACCAGGCTGGTCTTGAACTCAGAGATCCTTCTGCCTCTGCCTCCCAAGTGCTAGACATGTGTCACCACTGCCTGGCTTTATGGATTGACTGTGCGTAATTCTGTTTTATGACAGACCAGGTTGATTTTTATTAAATATTATCGCCACAAGATTATGGACATATACCACCATATGCAGTTTGCTGCAAACATTTCTGTTTCTTCCAGGTATGAAAACCTTGAGATGACCTTTAGTGGATATGGGAAGCTCTTGGCTTGGGTAGTTCCAATGTTGCTTGACAACCATTAATATAAACATAGTCATTTAGACAAAAAAATGTAGACATATGTGTATGTGTGTTCAATAAGCTCTTGAGTGTTTCTTTTGGTGGATATATCCCAGTGTAGTATGTTAATTATATATAACTTGTTTCTATTTGTTATATCTTATATGGAAAAATAACTGTGGAGCATTGTTCTAACAGCCATTTTATATTTCCTGACACTTCTCTGCTAGAAATGGGGCCACTCCCTGGGAGACCATATTAGAGCCTGGACTCCTTTGAACCAGGGACCAGTACATCCATCTCTACGTTCTTTTTGCCTAAGACTAATCCTTGTGGAGAGGAGGCAATTAGTAAATAAGAGTCAAATGAAATAAAATTTATACTTTATAGAAAATTTAACTTTTATGCAATACTGACCTTGTTTTTCATTATTAATTATAATGAATATTTCTTTTCATCTGAGAAATTGGAAATACTGTGTGATAATAAGAATCCTGAGATGAAAGGAAACCATTCATGGCTATTTTGAACACATTTGATGGTCTCTATGCAAAGAATTCTTTGTAAACTGACATGTACCATGTTTTTATCAGGGCATATTTTGTCAACATTTCACAAATTGTGTGATGATATTAGGAAGGTGATAGATTCAACACTGAAAAGTAGAAATTGCTCTGATTTTTATTGAGTGAATCTAGAAAATACCAGAAATATATGGAATTATTGATTTTTCTAGAAATAATTTACATAAGGTACATAGGAGAGATTTGGATTGATATGAACACTATGGTCAGATCCCATATGATCTCCTTTTGTTGGGTTGTATTTAATAGGGAAGTGGCTGTAGCTCTTCTTTGTTTGTATTATTGTATTTTCTTTTTGTGAGATGGTACAAATACTTCAAGAGTTATAAATAATGGAGTCATAACTTTAGCAGCACTGCTGATCATGACCACGGGTGAATTTCTTGCACAATGGGAGCACATTTTCACCAATATCCAATGATATTCTGTCTAGCATTCTCTGGTCACATACACATGCTAACTCAGAAACAGGACTTTAATTATTCTACTAATTTAATTTCTATAATATTTTTGCTAATTCTATGTCCTTCTATTTTTCCTACAAGTAATGATATGTGGGATACATATAATTTGACTGAATGCTTCCACTTTAGAGAATCTTTTTTATAGAAATAAAGGCACTTATATATATGTATATATACATATATAAGGCTAGTTATTGTCCAAGTCTTTTCTTTTTTAAAAAAATAAACCTTATTTATATATTTCTTATATATGAGGGCTCTGCATGTATACCTGCAAGCCAGAAGAGGGAATCAGATCCTATTATAGATAGCTTTGAGCCATCATGTGGCTGCTGGGAACTGAACTCAGGACCTTGGACCTGTGAGCCATCTCTCCAGGTTCAAAGTCTCCTTAAACATTTGTTTTTTCTCTGCTTTTTGCTCCCCCCTCATATCTTACATCCAGACTACAATTGCCCCTCCCTCCACTCTTCCCAGGTCCTCCCCCACCTCTCCTCTCCCCCAGATTATTCCTCTTCTGTTTTCCTTTAGATATCAATTGAATATGGCATAACAAGACACAATAAAACTAGGCACAAATTTTCACATCAAGGCTGGACAAAGCAACCCAGTAGGAGAAAAAGGGTCCCAAGCGCAGGCAGAAGAGTCAGAGAGAACCCACTCCCATTGTTAAGAGTCCCATGAGGACACTGTGGTAGTTTGATGGCACTACTAGGAGGCATGACTTTAATGAATTAGGTGTGGACTTGTTGGAGGAAATGTGCCACAGTCAGGCTAGACTTTGTTCAGGCTCAATGTGACACTCAGTTTACTTCCTTTTGCCTGCAGATCAAGATGTAGAATTCTCAGCTCCTTCTCCAGTACTATGCTTGCCGCATGCCAAAATGTCCAGCCATGATGATAATAGACTAACCCTCTGAAACTGTAAGCCAGCCAATTCAATGTTTTCATTTATAAGAGTTGCTGTGATCATGCTATTTCTTAACAGCAATAGAAACCCTAAGACAGAAGTCCAGCTACATAGCCATAGCATATCTTCAGCAGACCTAGCACAGACTCATACAACCTCTGTGATTGTTGCTTCAGTCTCAGTGAGCCGGTATGAGCTTAGTTGTTTCAGTAGGTTGTGTTCTTAATGGTGTCCTCGACCCCTCTGGTTCCTACAATTCTTCCTATCCCTGATGTAAATAAACTGCAAATATTTGGCTGTGTATACATAGGGCAGTGACTAAACAAAATTTAGTATAGTTATTTTATACATACACATATGGGAAGATAACACAAAAAGTATGCCATTGTCCTTTTTATTTTAACATATATCTTGAGTAGCCCCTTAAACTAATTTATATGACTATTTATTATTCTTCAATGTAGACTTTTCATTTGCTCATGAGAGAGATGCAGCTAGGTGGAGACTATTTCTTCCTTATACAACTCTTTATTTGAGTTGTAACAAGCATACATTGTTTTGTAACTAGGAATATATAATCAAGTTTTTAAAAAGCATGATAACATGTGATTAAAGAGGGCTGGCTCAATTTTGGAAACAAAATACTTCAATTGGAATAAACTGTCTGAATATGATGAATATTCAAGGTGATTAAACACTTGGATGACAAATTTAAAATTCAACTACAAACTAAGGAGCCTGTTTGAATTTTAGTTTTCACAAAGTCAAAGGTATTTTTAAGAAATGGATACCAGAAGGTTTTTAGAGATTAGTGACCACATTTGAACAACCATACTCTTACAGAATTGAAGGAAGTTATAGTTTAGAGTCAGCAGCTTGAGAGATGGTTTCAAGGTTAAGAGAACTTACTGGTCTTGCAGAAGATCCATGTCCAAGTCCCAGCACGCCCATGATAGTTCACAGCCATATATGACTTCAGGTCCAGGAGACCTAATATGTTCAGCTGCCTATTTCAGGCTCTTGCATTCATGTGGTACATATACATACATTCACGCACACATAAACATTCTCTTTCTCTCTCTCTCTCTCACACACACACACATACACATATACATATATGTGCCAATTTCTATCCTTTATGGTCTTGTTTACTATGTATTTATATATATGGTTGTATGTAGAAAGACATGTTAGTTTATATGAATTGAGCAGGGGGCAAAAAAGAAATATCAACAAAGTCTCTCATCACTGGAGAGTTCGAATTCATTCTAACTTGCATTATTCTCTTCCATCTTCTGTTAATACATCATTTCACTCTTATTGTTACTTATTTTGCTTAAGCAGTCTTGTGACTTTTCACAGTTCAAATGTCATTTGGAAATCATATTGACATAGTTTCCCTTGTCATGCTGTCCTTGTGAGAAAAGCATTTTAAGTGTTACAAGGAGGAGCTGTTACTATTACAAAGGTTATTATAGGAAGGATAAAGGGACTCCATTGGGAACAGTAGCCCCATACATGAGACAAACAATGTTACACAGTTCCAGAGGCGTTGTAAGGAGAGTGGAGTGTACAGATTAGTGCAGATAATGCAGGGAAATATGCGAACCCAAGTTCCCTCTATGGAAATAAACTGAGAAATACAGAGGAATCCGCAGCATGATGTACTGGGGCACAACAGGGTGCAAACATATCCTGTGACTGGTTATCTACAGAGCACTGGGACTCCGTCCAGCTACTTTGATCCTGTAAAGAAGCAAGACGGCTTCATCGTGTAAAGCTAATTTGGTAGAGTTCACAGGGAGTGCAGAGTTGGGTCTTAAAGGAGACTGCCTGGGTGACCTCACTGCAGGGCATACAATGGCTTGGGTGCCTGCCATTCTTTTAGAGATCTTTGTTTAGAGATCTTTGTTTAAAGATCTCTGTTTAGAGATCTTTGATATTGCCTTTCTAGTGTGTTTTCCTCTGAGGTATGTTCTGCTAGCTGGAGAATGAATTTATGGCAAATATTGAACATTGGAACACTATGCTCTTCAGATCTTTCAGGGGGTCTCAATAAGGCCTCTTGAAGTGGTAGTCCTTCAGAACAACCGTCCTCTGTCCCTCCCAGCAGATGGTGATGTGCTTGGAAATCTTTGCAGCATTCCAGCAGAATCATTGTGACTTTGATACATCATTAAGCCAAGGCCAGGAGCTATGGAACATATTACCTTACCAAGAGAAGACTGCCTTGCATGGCTTTGGCACTTGCAAAAGTGGTCCTCATCCTGAGAGTCTCGGATTGTGCCTTACATGGTAATAAATTACATTACCAGCACCCGTTATGACCTCAGTGGAAGATGAGTGTAGCCAAGAGCAGCTAGATGTCACTGTCAGTTAATTAGGGTTGGTGTTCATTAGAAGTGGGAACGAGAGGCCGGAAATGGTCCATTACTCATTGTGAATGGAAACATGGGACAGCATAAAGGCTGTCTAAATAACCACAGAGAACATGACCTAGGAAGCAGAATAGAGCTCAAGGAATGGTACTTAGCTGGAGTGCTTTATTTTGTACACACACACACAACAGGAAAACTCACATACCCTCTTGTCCTGGGCCTGCACTTATAAGTTTACACATATTTCCAATACATTCATGTGACAGACTGAATTGTGCCCCCTTTCAAGAAAAAGATGTTGAAGTTTGAGTCCTTGGGACTTATGAATGCAAACTTGTGTTTGGAAATAGCATCATTGCAGTTGTAATGAGGTAGATGAGGCCATACTTAATTAGGACAGGCAATAATCCAGTGTGACTAATTTTCTTCTAAGAAAATAGAGACAAAAGAAGAAAAATGTAACATCATGAAAAAGAGACATAGATACTGAGAGCGGTTTGATGTGTGACTACAGGAAGAGCCTGGAGTTACATTGCCACAAGCCACAGAGTGCTTGATGGTACCAAAGACAAGGAGGAATGACTTTCTCCTTAGGGATTTTGGAGGCAATGGGGCCCTGCTAATATTGTGATTTTGGATTCCTAGTCTCCTACATTACAATGCACCACATTTCTGATATTTTAACCCACTTAGTTTCTGGCACTTTATATAGTAGCCCAAAGAAATGAACAGAACTCGCTTCTGTTAAGCCAATACGTCACCTGGTGGTCTGTCACATGTGACTCTTTTCACATATTCAGGTTTATGTCTTGCTTCAATTCACAGATAAACACAGAAGCTCATTCATTTCCACTTCCAGCAATTAATGTTTCTCATTGTGACTGGAACAAAATAGAAGATGAGGAACTGTGAGATGAGTGGCTAATGTTATGTGCACTGTTTCGGAGGCAGAGGAAATGAACTTGTGTGTGTGTGTGTGTGTGTGTGTGTGTGTGTGTGTGTATGCGCATGCATGTATATGTGCACATGTATGAGTGAGAGAGCCTTTAATCTACAGAACAATTGCAATAGAATTATAGCAAATATCTTTAATTTGAATATAGGTACTTTGGATAAAGAAACTGTGATACATGTATATAGTGGAACACTGTTCCGTACCATGAAGGAATAAACTCAAAGCTGAGGCGATTCCTCCATCAGTGCCTTCTAGACAAGAAGGAGGACCTGATACCCACATCAAAATCCAGATATGGTGACTCATCTATAGCTCTGGCACTGGAGAGGGAAGAGAGTGGGAAGAAAGGCAAGACAGGAACTGACTAGTGAGAGACCCTGTGTCAAAAAAAAAAAAAAAATACAGTGGACAGCAATAGAGAAAGAAAGCCCAGCATCAACCCATCAACCTCTGCCTACAACATGTATACAAATGACATGTGCATTCACACACACACACTACATACCTCTACATACAAAGTTCTTTCAATTATGGCAAGATAGATGACCTGGAGATTGTTATGCAAAGTAAAACAAGGCTGGTACAGAAAAACAGGTGCAGCATGGTCTCACATCAAGTCAAAACAAGTCACTGTTGGGTTGAAAAGAATGGTGCTATCTGAAACTTGTGAGAGCATAGAGGGATGGATGAGAAAAGGTTGACTTAGTATCTAAGTTACAGGTAGATGGAGAAGGGGGGTCTGGTATGCTACTGCTCAATAGGATGTTTATAGATCATAATAAAGTATATTTAACAGCAGCCTGGAGGAGTTTTAAATGTTTCCCCATGAAGAGGTTATGAATATGGTCACAGCTTTATTACTCTTATTTAAATATTACATGTATTGAAATACCACATGGAATTCCATACTGTGCACCTCTTTTATATATCAGCTAAAAAATAAAAACAAATAAGTAAATTCAAAACACCATGTTTGTTTCATTACTTATGCTCCAGTAAAGCTCCCTGAAAAGGATGGCTTAGGGAGAGTTTTTAATTTTTTAATATCTAACCTGTTCAAAAATTTGGTAGAAAAAAATAGTAGCAAATATTTGTGCCAAACTTGAAATATAAACTTGCTGTCATTAATTACTCTTTTTAACTGGTAGTGACACAAATAAAAATATTTCCAAGCAAACATATGTTTAGCATCCTTAAAACAATCTGAACAATTTTCCATCACATATATTTATGGTCTGCAATGTTCATGAGAGCTTACACCTGTACACTTTAAGGCATGTAGACTTAATACAAGATGTCCTTTATCAACTGTTCATGGGTTCTAGTCACAGCTTCCAAGGTTTTAAGTCCTGCTCAACATATTTTTTCTTTGAGATAATACAAAGGCTTCCTATTGTCTATTTCCATATCTGTGCTTGGATTTCTTAAAGGTGTTCAGTTTTAACAATCTTTTGATAATTTGTGTATTTGCATGTATGGCATATGTATGTATAGGTTTGTGTGGCTGTGTGCATATAACATACAGGTACGTATGCAATGTTTGCATCTCTGTATGGAGGCTTGATATTTGTGTTGGTTGTCTTTAATTGCCCTTCATTTTATTGTTTTCTTTTTTTAAAAAATGTATCTGCCATCTGTATATGTATGTATGAATCTATCTACCATCTATCTATCATCTATCCATCTATCATCTATATATGATCAATTTATCTACATTTACATATCATCTATTCATCTATCTATCCATATATCTATCTATCAATCATCTATCTATCATCTATTTAGTGTGTGTGAGTGAGGGGTGAAAGTATGTGTACATGTGATATACTTATGTTTACGTGCTTGCCTACATGAGGAAGTAAGAGAAAGATTCTGGTGGTGTATCTTTTTTTTTATTGAATCCACATTTCTTTTTTGAAATAATTTTTTTTTCTGAACCAGAAATTCATTGATTTGGCCACTCAGTGAGCTCCTGGGGTATGCCTGTCTCTGCCTTCCAACACTGGGGTTACAGGTACATGGTGCTGTGTCCAGCTTTTTATGTGTCTGCTGGCGATTTTAGGGAAGGCTTTCTTGCTTTAATAGTAACTGCTATTACCCACTGAGTCATGTCCCCATCTTTCTCTACATTATTGTTTTGAAATTGGGTGGTTCAATGTATCTGGAGCTCATAGATATGGCTAGGTTTACTGGCCAGGAAGTTCCAGGGATCCACCTGCATCTATCTCCCCAGAGTGGGCATTGTAGAGTTGTACCTATGTGAGCTTTTACGCAGGTGCTGAGGTATTTAGAACTCAGATCTCAATGCTTGTGCAATAGGTACTTTACAAACTGAGCCATTGCACAGCCCTGGTAACAGGTTTCTTCTTCTTGTTGTTGTTTGTTTGTATTATTTTTTAATTTTTTCAATTTTACTTTCTTTGTGACTGATGCCGCCACCCATCCAATTACATATGTGTGGTACTGCCCTGCACTCAGCTTCTCTTTCTGCTTCATGTGTGGATAAATTGTGATCAGCCAGCTTCCTGTTCCTGCTGCCTGCTGCCATGTCCTCTTTGTCACTATGGAGTCCCTCCTTTTAGAAGTGTAAGCTAAAATAGACCATTTCTCCCTTAAGTTGCTTTGTTCAGAATGTTTCTTAGAACAGCAGAAAAATAGCTAATGCAGTATGCCAGTAAAACATCTGCTTAGGACTGAATATCTGATATTATACCTCTCCGGTATCTCATCATTCCATTCTTACTCAGCAAAACACCACTATTTCAAAAAGTATCTGTGGATAACTACTAACTTTATATAATGAACTTTGGTTCTTTTTACCCTTTACGATCCTTTCTCATTTCCCAGTCTCTGGCTGAAACTCCTCTTCTTTCCATAAATCCCACTCCTACCTTCAGAGCTCTTTGGTTCAAATACCATTACATCTGAATAGGTTGCCTTCATGAACATGGGTAAGTGGTTATTTATTGATGCATGAGCAACTTGCCCATGGCTATTACTATTATGGAACCTCTTCCTTCAACCAACATTAGCTGTCAATAATCCCTCAGGGAAGGGTAGGCCTCATGATCTCTTCCCTTTTCCATGATGAGGTACTGGAGGGCCTGATTACATGCAAGTTTTAAGCAGGTATCTGTAGCTAGAAGGTTTTCCGACCCGTCACAGCATACAGAAAGACATCCCACATCAGGTAACCACAAGTACGGTGACTTCATGAGTGCAAAGGCTAGGCCACTTTCCCTCCCTTTTTTGGTACTCCTCCCTAGCCTCTAGTTCTTACAGTCTTCTTATTTCCTTTTCAATGATGTCTTCAGAGCCTTAGAGGGAGGATTTGCAGATGACCAATTTAAGACTGAGCATATCCTGCTATGACCAGTTGTGACTTTCTCTATTAATGGCTGTCCACTTCACAAAGAAGCAAGAGGGATGCATTAATGTATGTGTGTAAAGATAAGTATTTAGAAGGTAGCTTGATATCATGTCTGTCAAGCAAAATAATAATATGCTTACCCCTACAGTCTATGCTCTACTCAGCCACATATTTTTTGTCATATTTCCAGTGGATCCAGCCTTAAATTCAATCAGAGTGTTACTGGTTTTCCCTATAACACTCATGCCACTACTGCACATCATCGGGGTGGTCATTACTGTATCTTGCTGACTTTTTTCCTCTAGCAACCGACATAGCACCTTCTACATAGTGAAAACTAACCAGCAGGAAGAAGTTTCCAGAAGATTTCCAGCTTGATTTTTTTCATATTCTATAATCAAAAAGTATAGTGGTTTTAGCAATTGGATCTTGCCACCAAATTCTGGCATGTAACCAAGAGCAGTGCCAGTGCACTGCGCTGTTTGGGAGCAGGGTGTCCTTGGCTCCCCATGACAAATAACTCTTCGGTATCCTACATCTGACACTGATATTTTATGGTTTCTGGGAGGGGCATTATACCCCCCCACTCCATATATGGTACCTTAATCCAACTCTTTTTAAATGATATATTTAGTAAACTTAGCAGTAGGTATCTTTCAACCATCCTTAGAGCTAAACAGCCCTATTTTTTATTTTCTAAGTATCTCCAGAGTCAGTCCAAAGTCTTCCATCTCCTCCACCATTAGTTTATGTAAGCTTTCACGATCTTCCTCTAAATTACTGCAACAGCTCTCCGACGTCAAGAAGCTTGCCATATTTACCACCCTAGCCTTTTCTCCACATTGCAGTGCAGATATTGTTTTAAAAACAGAATCTTACCTTGTTTCTCATCTTGTTACCTGCTTGTACACATGCACAGTGGTTCTTGAACCTGTAAGTAACCATCTTCATGTTTCTCAGAGACATTCTCTGGGAACGTCTGAGTTTCATAACTCATGCTCTTGTGAAAAAAAAAATCCTGTAATCCTTAACATAGTCCAGGTGCCCTGAACATTTCTGTAAGTTTCAGCTTTTCTCTCAATTCTCTTTCCCTCTCCTCTTCCTCCTGCTTATCATCTCTTCCCTTCTTTTCCTTCCATCCTTTTCCTCCTTCCTTCCTCTCTTAAGGTCCAAAAATGGCAGACTTGGACATAGTTCTGTAAGTTGCACCTTCTGCCTTTCTTTCTTTTTCTTCTCTCTCTATCCTCCTCAACTTTCTCCTCACATCTCTCTCTCTCTCCTTTCTTTCTTTAAAATTTTCACTTAATTACAATCCATGATTCAGGGTTCTACTCCAACAATGCTTATTTTTCTCAATAAATTACATATTTTTATTTTAACTAAAATATTATTGCATTATTTGTCCCTTCAATCCCTTTGATATTTTCTCCCTCCAACTTCTTCCATTGTTTCAAGTCAATGGCGTCATTTTCTCTGATTATTATTTTTATACACACATACATATACACACTACTTGCTAAGTCTCTTTAGTGTTGCTTGTGTGTATACAGTTTCAGAGCTCATCACTTGATATTATATAAAGAATTGGTCTTTCCCAGTGATGAATTCCCTAACTGCTTATCCATTACTTAAGAAAGTTTTTACTGATATGCAAGGATAGAGCTCCTTGGTTGCTTGATTCTCTAATCTATTTTGTAATTTCTGAGCATCACTACATGTCAGGAGCCTTTGGACCATGTCATTGTATCTGAACACAAGGCCTCTATTCACACAGCTTTCTGAGGCAAGAGATAGCTTCTTTGGAGGGGAGAGAATAAACAAACAAGAAATCATCAGGCATCAATATGTCCAGTGATAGAAAGAGGCCAAGAGAGCTTTTTGGTCTTTGTGGAAGGGAGCAGCAAAGCTCAGACCTGAGAATCAACAGGGAGACAAGGGTAGGAAATGCAATACAGGAGTCCTCATTCAGAGACTGTAGTGGGGAAGGAACATCTCTGAGGAACATGAAGATGGTTACTTACAGTATAGAGTGTGTAGAAGAGATAACTGAAGGCAATTCATAACAGGATGTTTAGATTTTAATACTGAACACAACGGGCATTCTCTAGAGGAGTTTAATTGTGGAGATGGTGGGCTTAAATGATTTACATTTTTACAGGTTCAAGTATAATCATCTAATACAGCCTTTAATTGGGGGCTACTACAGTATTCTTGGTAAAGGAGAAGGGGCTTTGAAGTTATAGAATACACCCAGGCATGGAGAAAGAGAGACACAACAGAAGTTCTTGGGGAGAGTGAAACTAAGAGAGATTGCTGGAAGAGTCACTGCAGATTACAAAGCAAAAGCCAAGTTCATGGTGGCAACAGTCCAGGAGATGCAGTGCAGAGAGATTGTGGGCTTTAGATGGGGAAGATGAATCCTTTTTCGGGCATGGGCAGTGTAAGAATTAAATCAGATAGCCAAGAGGCTGTGTTAGATAAATTGTGACTTCTAAGAATCTGGCCCGCATTACAGGAGGTGCCTGGAGTCCCCAGTTGGCAAAGCATGTAGATATCATTGAAGCCATCAGCCTTGATAGAATGATGGAGGACCACGGCTGAGCTCTTAGATACCTTGTCATTTGGAAGTCAGCCAAATGAGCGGTCGCTCAGACAATGAAAGAATCCCACAATCCCACCCACTGCTGCTGTCTATACTCCTTTGCTAGAGTTAAAGCCTCATCAGAGAAATCTAAACGATTCTCTACATGCATGCATCCTGCTCCAAACCCAAAAATAGTTTATTGCTCTCAAAATTCTCTTGGAATAACAAATTCTGTTGTCTTCAGTAGGTGGTGGTATCATACTTGGCTTTTTCCTGGTGCCCAGCCAATGGCTATCTCCCAGCCTCTTTTTGTTTGTTTATTAAAACATAAATGAATTAAAAATATCTCAAAATAAAAAATCTGGCTCTAAGGAGTCAAATATAGTTATAGTAACATGTAGGCACACCAGATATTGAAATTGAAATTAAGAGGCAGGAACCTATGATATAACAGGCACTTTCAGTTTTCCCTCAAATGCACAACTATATATAATCCTAAAATGTCAAGAAGACTGCAAAAGAAATGAAGTTTGATAGTTCAGGAACAAGAGGAGACAGTTAAAAGATAGATATAAATTAATTGCCTTATCAAGACATTGTGGACCTTGGGGTATATGTTTGTATAAGCTTGAGAGTGTGCTTGAAGGTCAAGATCTGTCATGCTCACTTGTGATAGTGGAGGCTTGTATGAAAACATTCATCAAAACACAGGCTGCATTCCATTTCCACAGCCCCGGATCAGGATGGCTCAGAATGGTACTGAGTCATTAGACATCTAATGCAAAGTTATCAAGGCATTCTGCTTTTCTCTGAGACCCCGCGGTGGGGGGAGGGCAGTGAGGGTGGCAGGAATTTTTGCCAAGAGCCATTCTCAGACCTGCTGCCTGTCAGGAATGAACTATGCTACCAGTTTCAGCGGGGACTTCCGTTGTCAAAACAATAATAGCTGTAATTTTCTCTCCCTCTGTTTACAGGAAACAAACTCTTCCTTCCTGTCCTCTGCCTGTAGCAGAAAATAGACAAAGCAAGCAGATGTCCAGGGATGGCAGAGCAGTACCTGGGGCTGCTGCTTCCCTAGAGAGGGGACAAGCTGCTGGAGTCTGTAAGGATGGCGGGCGTGAGGATGGGTGTGGAGAAGGACATCAGAGCCTGCACATCCTCCTAATCTCTGTTTTGGTGTCTCTCCTACGACTGTCAGACGGGAAACTAAATATGGCCAGGGAAATCTCAAAACAGAGTATTTTTAAACTCTTGCAGCCGCCTGTTTGCAGACTCTGTGACGTGAATAAAACCGGTTGCAGAATTTCTCATGGGAATCCAGGGCGCTGCGACATGACTGCTGGCTTTGGTTGCATGTGCTTTTGGCCTCGTTAATGTGTCCCTTGGGGTTTTGTTTCACATCTTAAAGACTTGGGAAGCAGCAAAATCTGATTGTGCCAAGAGAATGTACTGGGTGTGGGGAGGGGGAAGACAATCATAACTGTCACTCAAGCCAGGCAGTTTGCAGCCTGGAGCCCCGGCTAAGGCATGAACATGGGAGAATGTTCTCGAAATACATTCTAGGTATTCTAGGTGCTTTATTCGAAGTAGAAATCATCATTGATGCTGTCCTTTACTTGCCGCCTCCCGCTTCATGCACATTATCCAGATATTTTCTATAAACATGGATCTCTCCAGCATTTGTGTTTCTAGTGATTGTGTGGAAATGTCCCAGAATAGCAAATGTTTTAATTTGTTTGAGAATTCAAGCTTTTGCTGCAAAAGAGTGAAATTATACTTGAAAATAGAGTGAGGCTAGGGGAAGAATTTTTGTATTTACTAGTGGGAAAATTACAGTTAGTTATCTCAGCCTTGTGTCACAGAATGCTTGGTGTCACTATCCATGCTACATAGTTGGTTTCAGCATTTAGGTTGTTTTGTTGTTATTTAATGTGACTGAAGTGTATTTTGTTTGTTTATTTACTTGTAGAAACTCACTTAGAATGTAGGGTAATCAAATTTCCACTTAGTTTTTCCTATTGCAATTTACATAGTATAACCAATGCTTTTTCACAGGAGTGGCTGGTTTTATGCTCTTTATTTTGCCAGTGTTGTTTAGAACTGTATGCATTATAAACTCAGCAGAGGGGTCCCACAGGCGGCTGCATGCCCTCAGACCCCAGTTCCTTCTCTGGTCTCCAGTGAAGTGAGCAAAATATGCCCAGTACCAGGAAGAGACATGTCACTGTGTAATGTCGGGACAGGAACGGAATGAATTAAAACTTACATTATCCCTCATGAAGATCACTGTGGAGATGGTGCAGCCTTAGGACATGTAAGTAGATGCTCTCCTTTCTAAGGGTTTCAGAATTTTCGCTTGCATTTCTACTCCGCGTATCTGATGCCTCCCAATACATACTCAAATTTATTAAGTACTTCATTTATTTTCTTCCCCTTTACCACACAGGAAGGAAAGAATCCAATGTGATAAGTTCTCGAGCAGTGGGAGATGAAGCATGTGCCAGTTTTCGAGATGAGGACTGCCCCACTGCTGCGACCTCCAGCCACTCAGATAAAGCCAAGATCTTTACATAGGCCACAGGAAACAATTTGGGCCCAAGTCATTATGAAATAGAGCTAGGATTTGCTAGAAAACAAAGTTAGGAAACACCTCAGACTTCAGTGTGAATGTTATAACAACAGCTCTACTATGGCTTTGTGGCTTCTGAAGTCATAATGTACAACAGTATGGTACAGACAGCTTTAAAGAGTGTGTAAAAGTTAAAAACTAAGTTGAAAATGACTGGGTTTACTTGTTGCTTGTCTTATAAAGTTTTTCTTTGGTAAATGAAATTGCAAGGAGGTCTCTGAGGCTCATTGTCCTGGTTTAGGGTGAAAGGCGAGTGTTAATATGATTAATAAAGTTAAAGACTGCTATCTAACTCTTACTTGAGATATCTTTCAGAAGAAGAAAAAGTATTGTTTCTCTGCCGGCAATGTTATGGCTGTTTTGGTTTATTCAGTTTTGTTGAAGCTCTTGACTCTCAGCCAGCACAAAATGTAAACCAGTTCCCAGGACAAGGAACGTTCTTCTCTTCCCATGTCCTCCTGACTCCCTGTCCTTCTACCCTGCCTCAGGACCTTTCCCTGATCATACAACTTGTGAAAATCTCTGGTTGGGCCTTGTACAGTGTGTTTCTCAGCCCTCCCAATGTGTGAATATTGTAGAACTCATGTTTAGTAGTTTAGAAGTTGGTGAAAGTATTTGCCACCAAGTCTGAAGACCTGCATTTGACCCCTGGGATCCACATGGTGAAGGGAGAGAACCAAGGTGTCCTCTGATCTACACACACAGACACACAGACACATAAGACACACAGACACACAGACACACACACATACACACAAGAACCCTAAGCCATGTACATATCTCCTTTCAATAAATAAGAAGGTTAAAAAAAATCTATCTGAAGGTCTGGGAGATGATGGCACAGAGTTGGTAAGTGTTTGCTGTGCAACATGAGGGCCTGAATTTGAACTTGAGCATAAAAGCTGAGACTGGCAGGTGTGCCATGTCCGCACTGGCCAGGCAGAGTTGAAGCGCTAGAGTTTGCTGGCCAGTCTGGCTGAATCAGTGAGCTCTAGACTCACTATCTTGCCTCAAAAGAGCAGAACAGACAGCAGCTGAGGAAGATGTCTACCTTGGCATTGTTCTTCCACATTCAGACCACACAAGGATACATATACATGCATATAAGTGCACAAAACTGCCTACTACCTCATACATCAAAATACACCATCTTTGTCGTGCATGCTGGAGACCAAGGGATCAGTCATTTCATCTTGGAAAGAGGGGATAAAAGGAAAGACAAGGCAGGCTCTATAAATGGACATTTTTTAAGATGTGAGACACCCAGCTGAGCTTCTTTACATTTGATTTCTTACCATCTTATTTTCTTCAGAAACACTCTGGAGTGCAGGGGTAGTACAAGAATCACTAGGGCATATTTCAAATTAAATTATCTTCATTCCTCTTGATTTGTGAGCACCATGTGAAAAATGAGTTCCAAAGTGCCCCTCCTGGCTTTACCCTGACAAAGAGCATTCTTGTTTTCCTGTAGCCAAGAGGACTGTGAGAAAGGGCGAGGCGCCTGTTCTCTTTACAGGAGTGGTGCTCCAGCGCAGGCGTGGGTTTTCTCAGGGCTGTCCGTTTGCAAGGGAATTCTATGGGTCAAGCTAATAGTTAAATCAATTGCATGCCTATGTGGGAAAAACTGTGGCTTATCAAACTTTGCAGTGTGAAGACATGAGTCTGGACTCCTTCACAGGCATCAGGTATTCAAATTATTTCAAAACATCAGTTAAGATTATGGCTGCAAAAATACTTCGAATGCTGCTAAAAGATAAATCAATTGCGGGCTTTGCTAAGAGATTAAAATATTCATTACCACTCAGCTTGGCCTTCCCTATTAGGGTATGCCTGGTAGACCCCCCATCTTCCTCCCAATGTTACTTTCAGCTACTGTAATGAAAACTAACTCACTAGTCACATCCTCCTGTAGTGTTGAAATGTCTGGTTTTATGATTGCATTCTGTATGCTCCTAGAATTATCAGTTTTCAAAAGCTCCAATTTATGCTTCATTTTTAAAAGACTAAACTGATTAACGCAATCCAGTTTAAGCAGGCTTAAACCGAGAGCTTTCATTCTCAAAGGGAAGGGGAGGGGCTAAAAACCAGCCATATGTCTTTATCCCATAAATTCTCATATTTCTCACCACAAAAATCTGTTACTCAGGACAAAGCCAGCCAGCTCTGGGTGTGAAACATGTTATCGATCATCTTGCCTTTGTGATTTTCCCTAATTTAGACAGATATCCTTCATTTCTGTGATATAAGTGAATTGGAAACCCAATTTCAGCACTCAGTAGATTGAAGCCAAGCTAAGTGTGTGTGTGTGTGTGTGAGTTAGGATGAATTCCAGCTGCTAGTGTGTGTGAGAGAGAGAGCCATCTAAAGTGAGTTAAATCTCTCCAGTGTCCATCATTTCACATTTTAGGAGGACAGAGAAATTTTGTGTAGGCTGGTGTGGTAACCCTGAGCATGCATCTGCTTTATGTTCCTATAACAGAATACTGCAGAGTGGGCGGGTAATTTATAACAAACAGAAGAAATTTGTAGACTCTCATTATGGAAGTCAGGGAATCCAGGATTGAGGAGCTGGCCTCTGGCCAGGACCTTCTGGTTGTACTATCTTAAGCAGAAGAGCAAAGTGAAGTTGAGATAGAAAGGGGATGGACTCACTTTTTGACTGGGAACCCACTCTCCTGATAACAAATTCTCATCCTTCATATTAGTATGAATCCATTTATGAGAGCAGAACCCCATAACTGATATATTCTTAAAGGCACTACTTCTTAATGTTAGGATGAAAGTAAGTTTTAATGTGAATTTGGAAGGGCACAAATATTCTACTTACAGTATCCTATGAATACCAATCTTCCTCACTGTCTTATTGTCTTCCTCATAGTCATGAGGGATGATGTCACAGTCATAATGAGGTGATGTTATAATAATGAGAAGCGATGTCATTGTCATGAGGAGGTGATGCCATAGTCATGAGAGGTGATGTCATAGTCATGAAGAGGTGATGTCATAGTCACGAGGAGGTGATGTCATAGTCATGAGGAGGTGATGTCATAGTCACGAGGAGGTGATGTCATAGTCATGAGGAGGTGATGTCATAGTCATGAGGAGGTGATGTCATAGTCATGAGAGGTGATGTCATAGTCATGAGAGGTGATGTCATAGACATGAGAGGTGATGTCATAGACATGAGAGGTGATGCTGCTGCAGCCATTTATTTCACTGTAGAGGGAACGACAGGGGGGAAAAGTTCACACCAGCCCCCAAAATATTCTGAGGGTGCACATGGTATTTCCCCTTCATCTAATTGCTCTGAGCATCATTGCATGGTTGCACAGTTAGGTTGGGAAATGCAGTTGGAATTAGTAATTTCAAGTTCTGCTGAAAGGAGGATGGAGGTAATAGTTACAGCAACAGAGACAATGCATGCTCTCTGCCACAGGTAGCATTGGATTCTTAAGATTGCAAAAGAAAATTTTTCTTCACTAATCATTCACATACCCATTACTTATTGATCAGAACTTTGTCTTAGGCATTGAATATTGAGACTACAGCAATTGAATTGGTGCCTTATTAATACTGAATGGAGAAAATGATCCTGTTCATGCCTATGGATGATTATGCATTAGAGACACACACAGATTTCCATAAGAACAGCCTGTTTAAATTGCCCCTCAGACAGGATGAGGTTAAGAAAGACTTCAGGCACACAGAGAAAAGAGATTTGGAAAAGGTAGCTCCCTAGACATATTAGAAGTCAGATAATATAAATATGGAAAAATGCCCATTGGAATTTATTAATAAAGGATCTCTATGGTGGGCTCTCGAGATGGTGTTATAAGAAAATAGAGTTTATGAGGGTAGAATATTAATGGTTAATGATGAATCAGAGAGGGGAAATATTGGCTACTTTAAGAAAAGATATAGAGGGTAAAGAGGGGGCGAACAGCAGTTAAAGACATTGGGGAGAAGGGGAAGTTTCTTTTAGGACTACAGAAGATAAAAGTTTATCTCAACACTGCTCCAAAAAGAAGAAGAAGAAGGCCATTCTCTGAAATGGAAGAAAAGCAAGTAAAACCTAATGCCAAGTCAAGTGGGAGGTAAGAAAGTAGCCACAAAACACAACTATGTCTAGGGATGTTTATTTTCTACTAAGTAGATGTCAGTTTTGAGAAACAGGATAGGAGCCATAGAAAACAGGTAGGCTTGTTAAAAACAGCTATTAGTGTCTACAGTGTCAGAGATGAAAGAAGACAAGCATGGGCATCATGTGAACCTCTTTCTCCTGCCATTACTCATCAGGTCCCCACCACTGAGATAACTGCTCCCCTTTTATTCCTTGTGTATTTTTTTTTCAGAGGTGCTCTGTACTAACAGAATCAAATGCCTATATTTATTAGTATTAGTTGGTGTTCTTTAGAGAATTCGAAGTGATATAATGAATCTATGTACATGTAAAAATGTGACTTATTAGAGTGACTTAGACGTTATGGTCTGGATATTCCAACAATGGCTATTTGCTAATGGAAAGTTCAAGAATCCAATAGCTGTTCAGTCCATGAGTCTGGATGGCTCAGATGGTCTTCAGTATATGCTGGAATCTCAAAGAAGTAGGCTCTGCTACCAGTGAGCAATGGACTTGCCAGCAAAGAGCAAAAACTGTTTTCTTCTATGTCCTTTATATAGTCTGCCACGAGGATGCGTGACCCAGATGGTGCATGACCCAGATTTAAGGTGGATTTTCCCACCTCAAATGATTCACCGGCACAACAACAACAACAAAAATTCCTCACAGATACAAGCAATCATTTAGGCTTGAGTTAATTCTATATGTAGCAAGCTAACGACCTTGAATATCACAATCACCCTATCATTTTTTTAGGGGGTTACATGTTTATCTTGCTTTGGATAATGTAAATATACATGGTCTGATACTACTTTCTGTAGCTGTGGTACCACCATTAAAGCAAGGTTGTCACATGTCATAAATTCGCAAGTCCCATAGTAGAAAAGACATTCGTCTAATATGCTCCTATACTGCATGTGCATCTGGTATTAAACAATGTGTGTATTTTTAACTTCCTGGACACTGATGTTGTTTGCACTTCACTTCTGCTGGTTTATTAGCAGCAGAGTGGACTTGTGCCGACTTCTCATTTGCATTGTGTGTTGTAGGCAGGAGCAGCTTGGCAGCAATCTGCAAGGTTTGCCCTCCCAGGAAGCAAAGCACCCACACAGCCCTGGCTTTGTCTCTGGAACAACATGTATGAGTGTGTGGGATGAGTCTGGCTTCCTCCCAGCAGTGAGCATTCTGTGTCAGAGTCCACTGGTGGCCTGAGAATGGATTGAGAGTGAAGGGTTGTCTGTCTGTTGTGAGAAAGTGCTATCAAATGAATGAACGGCTCCTGGGACTTTAGGTTGGCCCATAGGGTCAGGCCACTGTTTCAACAACTAATTCTCCTGTCTTCTCTTGCCAGTGTTAGGCAAGATAATTGCCAGGAGCAGGTGAGAGAAGATGTGGGAATGGAGGGGGAAGCTTGACAAAACGGAGAATGTGAGAGTACCACTCAGTCCCCACAATTTGACCCAAATGACTTCCTTCTCTGGGGCTAACGACAGGTCATGAGGGATAAAATTACCAACCCAGGAAAAAGAAGATGTTTATAGCTTCTGCTACTTTCACAAAAATAGATGAAAGGAAAGATTGTTTTTCCACCCCTTCGAAGCCTGTGAACTTCCTTAGCTCTTCACAAAACTTGTTCATTTTTTTTCCAAAAATAGGAGAATCCAGTGGTGTGTTCTGTGTTGTTGTGCACTGGATCATACACGGTGATTTCTAAGTTAAATCCTCCGGAATCAGAGGTGCTTCCTGGAAGCCACTTGGCAGTTCTTCCTCTTTCCTGTTGCTTATCCACTTCCTTCTCTTTTTCCTCTCTTCCTTCCAGCTCTGTGTCATAATTTGCATGATATGAATTCAGTTGTTTTCCACGGACATTGCAATCACCTCTAAGTTTACAAAGTTGCACGCTCTTAGCACATTTGAACCTGGGGATATTTTTTTCTCACTTCTAACAAGTCTGAACATCTATTTATCTCTGTTTTTTTTTCCCTAAATCTAAGTAAATATTAATATACTCTTAGTTTCTAAGGATTTGACTTTACTGAGCATTTCATAGAAATAAGACTTTTTCTTTTGGTTTTGTGTGTTTAGGCTTCTTTTGCTTAGTGTAATAAAGTTTCATCCATGTGTGACACAGTGAACAGTTTATTGTTTAATAGTGTTCCTTTGAATTGAGCTACCATGTTTTATTGATACAAACTGAGATTTGTTAATTATGTCCACTTTTCCATCAGTCTGAATAGTGTAGGTATCATCTATTCTACAGAAGTGTTTATGTGAATATTTCTTTTATTTTTCTATTTTTTTCCCTTCTATTGGAACTCATCCCTGATACTGTTCCAGTGGTCAAGAATTTGAGACTAGATAGGTAAAGGACTTAGATACATAAGTGACATTCTGTTTTCCTCATAGATCAGTTCCTTCCTCAGAGCAGCATCTTCTGGTAGAAGATGGGGTAGAGACCGAGAACACAGCTGGGTGAAGTACAGAGAACGAGAGACCTCAGAATAGGTGCTCTTAAATGGGGTGTCTCCACCAATTCCCTACTCTCACAGCTAGGGAACACTGTGGAAGAGAAACAGAAATATAAGAGCCAGAGGGCACAGAGAAAATAAGGCCCTCTAAAACAGCAGAAGCAGCGCACATATGAACTCTGGCAGCATGCACAGGACCTGCCGGGGGTCTAAGCCAGATGAGGTTCTGTACTGAGAGAAGTGGGCACAAGTCTCCACCCCAACCCAGAAGCTATCCCCAACTACTCAGAAATAAAAAATTAGTTTTCCCCAATGTATTATCACTGTATATACAAACCACTCTCAAGGCCATTCATGTCTAGCACCAACATAGAACTAAATCAATGGCATTTTTGGAAGATTTATGTTTGTTTGGCTGGTTGTTTTTTTGTCTCATAATCCTTTGTCTGGGCTTTTATTTTTGTTTTGTGTTTTAAACTTTACCTTTCTTTTCTACCTTACAGGTTTTGCACATATAAAATTTAGTTTGTGATTTTGTGTTGTTTATAGGGGATATATATCTGCAAATATATATATATACTTTTGTGTATAATAATCTTTTGTTTTAGAGCTTCTAGATGTGTCATTATGTTACTAATATGAGCTCTCCCATTTTTTTAAAAAATATAGGCATTTAGTGCTATGAACTTGCCCTTAGAACCACCTTTAGTCTGTCTCATAAGTTTGGTTTATGTTGTGTTTTCATTTCATTCAATTCTAAAAAGTTTTGAATTTCTTTTCTTTATTTCTGTCTTGACTCATTTTGAATTCATTAGTGAATTATTCAGTTTCTATGATTTTGTGCTAATGTGTATGTCTCTACATCTATGTGTTTCTTGTGCTGCTCCTTGGCTCTTTGTTTTTCTGTTCATTTGTTAGCTTTGTCCTATTCATGTATTCCTATCTATCCATCCATCCATCCATCATCTATCTATCTATCATCCATCCATTCATCCATCTATCCATCCATCCATCATCTATCTATCTATCATCCATCCATTCATCCATCTATCCATCCATCCATCATCTATCTATCTAACATCCATCCATTCATCCATCTATCCATCCATCTATCTATCTATCATCTATCTATCTATCTATCTATCTATCTATCTATCTATCTATCTATTTTTAGATGCTTGTTTGTTTTCTAATGAAAAAAATGCAACAAGTGAAGCGGGTTTGCATGGCTGAGATGATATGAAGGACCAGGGAACCATTGTGTGTGTGTGGGATCATAATTGGAATCAGAATCACAATATAGTGTGTTAAAAATATTTTCAATAAAAATAGATCTTCATATAATATATTCTGATTAGTGTTACTTTCTACCAACTCCTCCTCAATCCTCCCCATTTTCTCTCACATCTAAATTCATACTCTTTCATTATCTCTGTCCTTAGAAAACAGATATCTAAAAATAATACTAAAATAAGAGAAAATAAAACAAAATCAGGAAAACCAAAATGGAACAAAGCAAACAAACAGAAGATAAAGAGCCAAAGAAAAACAACAAGAAACAAAGATAGATGCACACACACACACACATATTTGCACACACAGAAACATCATAAAACACAAAACCAGAAACCATTACACACAGAAGGCCTTTAAAGTAAAACTAAACAAACAAAAACAACAAGTCACAGCAAAGTTATGAGACAAAGAACTTCTAAAATTGCCATTAAGATTATTTTGTGTTGAACGTTTACTGCTGCTATTTTGTATCATATGGATAATAGTCGGTTTTGTGAGTGTTCAGTCTTCTTGGACTCAAATTAAAGAAATGAAAGTTTTTGCTTTGTTTTTTTCTTCCTAGTCAAGATATTGATACAGTTGCTAATTCTGTCTGTGAGGCTTTAGATTTCCCTGCTATTGTCTATTGCCATGGAGATTATTTTCCTGCCTTTTAATTCTTTAACTGGCAAAGAAAATGAACCCAATCAAGACCCCTAGACTATATGAATATTACTGATCCAACAAGAAGACATTCTGAGGTAAAAAGACCACATAAAATGAGGAAGATACCACTAAAATAAAGGTATAGTGATAATTTTATTTACTTATTATTTAAAAATTATATTTTGTTTTTGTTTTCTTTGAGAGATGGTTTCTCTGTAACTGCCCAGCTGTCCTAGAATTCACTTTGCAGACTAGGCTGGCCTCGAATTCATAGAAATCCTCTTGCCTTTGCTTCCCAAGTGCTAAGACTAAAAAACATCATATTCATTATGTATTTAGTGTGTGTGTATGCATGCACACAGTGCATGTGAAGGCCAGACAATGCTTTTTTTTTTTGTTTTTCAGACAATGCTTTTGAGAGCAGGTTTTCATTTGAAAGCCAGACACAACAGCATATATCTATAACTTTTTTGCTGGGTGTTTGGTACAGGGCAGAACCTAGTTAATATCTGGTTGGTCTGTCTAGCTGATGTGACAAGTTTCAAGTTCAGTAAGACCTTATTAAAAAGAAAGAAAAGGAAATGGAAAAGAAGGAAGAGGAGGAAAGCTAGCCTGATGTTAAATGTTGGCCTTCATGGCTTACCACAGTCCCCTGTGTCCCCGCTCCATGCACAAATAGAAGCTACAAGTATAATACAAAGAATCAGTGAAACAATTATTGAAGAAATAGCTCAGCATTAAGAACACGGGCTGCTTTTGTAGAAGACACAGACTTGATTCCCAACCCCTACATGGTGGCTTACAACCATTTGTAATCCCAGTTTTGAGAGATCTGACACCTGCTTCTGGCTTCCCTGGGCATCAGACACATATGTGGTTATGCATACATGCAGGCAAAACACCCATACACAGAAAATAAGATAATAAAAAACAATTTAAAAAAAACAGAGCAAAGAATCAATGAACAGAGGAGTTGGTTCAGTGGAAAAAAACAAGACTAACAACTGACAAATCATTACAAAAAATGAATGAAAGAATAAGAGAGAAGGCCAAAATTAATCAAATTAGAAATAAAAATCATGGTATCAAAGTACATGTTAACAAAATCTTGAGGAAGCTTAGGGGAAATATTTTGAAAACTTTCATTTTTCTCACACCTGGAAAATCTAGATGAAAGATAAAAATTTTTATGCAAATATGAACTATCAGAATTAAATCAAAAGAATATAAATAACCTAAAAAAGCAGTAAAATTGAAGCAGAAATAAAGTGCCTCCCACAAGCTATAGCTCAGGCCACATAGAGTCACTATTGGTCTCTATCAATCCTTTAAAGAAAAGCTAACACCAACACTCCTCAGATATTCTACAGAAGAAAAAGAGAAAGTACACTACCAACCAAATCAGACTCTTTCCACGAGGCATGAGTTACTCTTCCACCAAAACCAAATAACACAACAAAAAAAGAAAACTACAGTCTAATTCTCTGCTGAAAATAGATGAAGAACAAAAATAAAACAAAACAAATCCAAATAAACAACAAAACACCCAGAAAAACACTGTAAACTAAATTTAAATATTGATTAAGAAGAACATACAACATTGTCAGTGCTAGGGTGCCTATGCTTGCTTCCTTATAAGCAAACCTAACAAAATTCAAAATTTACTATTATGTCTCTGTCTCTCTGTCTCTCTCTATATACCTCCCTCCTTCTGTCCTTCACTCCTTCCTCCTCCTCCCTCCCTCCCTCCCTCCCTCCCTCCCTCTACCTCTCTCCCTCCCCCTCTCCCCCCCTTTCTCTCATACACACACACACACACAATACACTTGGGGACAGAAATAACGTGATCACCTCAATAGAGGCAGTATCTTTGACAGAGTTTAACATTCTAACATAACAAACCCTGTAAAGTTCCTAGGAATAGAATGGACACACCTCAACATAACAGACATAGCAAACCTATGACCAAAAGTGTACTGAGTGGGAAAAAAACTGAAAATATTTCTTCCAAATCAGAAATGAGATATCCCCACTCTTCTTAGGCATAAAGCCTGAAGTCTTCATTAGTACAATTGGCAACAGGGGGAAAATTGGGAGAAAACTGGAAAGAAAGAGTCAAAATCATTTTTATTTGGAGACAAAATGATGCCATACTTCCCCTCCCCCATAGACTCTAGTAGGAAACTCTTAGGGCTGATGAACACATGAAGTTACACAGCAGGGTAAAAGAAAAATCAACATGAAAATAGTTGCCAGAGGCTGACCAGTTCACATTCAATGGAGTTTTCTCAAAACCCTAAACTATATCTATCAACCAAACAAACCAACTGTACCAGTGCTGGATATCTACCTGCAGAAATTTTAGTCAATGCGTTACAGAGATACCTGCCCATTCACTTTTATTACCACACTATTCACAACACCAAAAAGATGGAACCAGACTACATGCCTATTGACATGAATGGATGATGAAAACATAGTATAAATCCATAATGGGATTTGATTCAATCATAAATAAGAATGAAAGCATGTTGTTTGTAGGAAAGGTGTATGGAACTGGAGAGATCTCACCTTTATGGCTTTCTCTACATGCAGACTAGGTACACATAAGTATATGGAAGCAGAAATTAGTGTGTTAGCCGGTAGGAAGGGGTCCAGGAAAAAGGGAGAAAGCTAGATCAAAAGGGCAAGGACTATGAGCAAAATACAATAATTCACTCGGAAACATGTCATAACAAAGGTCATTGTTTTGTATACTAACAATTTTAATTAAAATGAATTATTTTGTTTTAGAAATGATGGTCATGAATAATTCATTATCTGTGTTAAATGTAGAAAACAAAGGAGAAAGAGTAACGAGAAAGAAAGAAGGAATGAAGGAAATGAAAATAATCAGTTCATCCTGCATGCCACCTGCTGCCGTACAGGAAACTGTTCTCTGTGGTTCAGGAATCACTATTGTCCTTCAGGACATCTGTACTGACAAATAGGCTGTGCTCACTGTCTGTTTCTCACTCCAGAACACAGCAAGCAAACGTATGTCTGGTCTTCTCTGCATTCCTTGCAGTCAGCGAGCATGGTATCCACCCTGAGTTGATCTGACCCCAGCACACTTTCCCTACCATCCCACTGAATCCTCAACATGTGGGAGGTCTGGAAACTAAATTACAAAAAGTTATTCCTCTAAATATCCTATTAGCTGATGAGCTTCTCAAGTTAAATCATTGTAATTTGTGGGGGTATTTTTTTGCATTCTTTTAATTTGTAGCCAAACCACACACATTTGGCTTGTTAATAAACAATGTAGGATATCTTAATCATTTTGTGACCCCTGGCACAGTTCTTACCCTTTATAGTATTTTAGAATTTTTACTTGGCAAATTAATATTAGTTTTCAGTATGCCGCATCTGGTTTACTTATGGACTTAAGTTTTTCTGATTTATACCTGTAGAAATCTCAGTAAATGGACTGAAAACTCACATTTTGAAAGTATTTCTGGGGCTGAGGATGGAACTCTTTGGCACAGCACATCTCAGAAAATACAAACCCTGAGTTTCACATGCAACATCCAAACCAAAACAGACAAAAAAAACCCAACAAAACCATCAAGCAATTCAAAATGGATATTTCTCATTATTCCTCCCAAGATTTTGAATGTCTGTTTATACTAGAGCAGTTTTATCACTCCTTAACCTTTAAACATTCATCAGCTCTAAAATGATTAAATGATTATGAATTCATATCTGACAACACTGCTTGTTTTATAACATGCTGGGGTATTTTAATTTATGTTTTCTCAGCACCGTAAAGCCCTGGAAAATATTACTCAGCAGTTCAGTGAATTATGATACATTTTATTCAATACAATATTATTCTATGTCTTTTTAAAAAATCATCCTGTATAACTTTATGCCATATTTCTTTGTTACTTTAGAAGGATGAAGACAAATTTCTAAGCTGTGTTCATAGCCCAATTTTACTTGTATGTCAATGGTTCTATGCATATCTCTCTGTGACATCTTATAAATAAAGTGGCTCCTATAGGCTTGTATATTTGAATATTTGGTTCCCATCTGGTGAACTCTTGGTGAAGGATTGGGAGCCATGGCATTGGAAGAGGTTTCAAAAGCTCTTGCCATTCTTAGTTACTTCTCTGCCTTGTATTTGAGAACCAGATGTAAGCCTCATCTACTGTTCCAGCCTCCTGCTTCCCTGTCTGGTGCCATGCTCCCACCATGATAGGCGTGGACTTATCCTTTAAACTGCAATCACCAAGTAATTCTTCTATAAGTCACCTTGATGATGTTTCATCACAGCAATAGAAAGTAACTTAACCAATATCTTTGCTTGTACAAAAGGCCTTTTTTAAAAAAAACTTTATTTATTTATTATTTATTTATTTATTTGCCTTGGTGTTTGCCTGGAACTGGAACTACAGACAGTTGTTAGCTGCCATGTGGGTGCTGGGAATCGAACCCGGGTCCTCTGGAAGAGCAGACGGTGCTCTTAAACGCTGAGCTATCTCTCCAGCCCCCACAAAAGGCCTTTTTATTTGACAGGTGTTTTCACTTCAAGCTATACTCTAATTTCTGAGAGTACTCACTCACACACAGTATCCCCATATATATCAATAATTGTTTTTGAAGAGATAAACATTTTTCCTGGGACATATTTCACTTAATATTTTGCTCTTTAATTTTACTGTAATGATATTTCTTTGTAGGAAATCCAGCTTCAGCTAAAATCTCATGTTTTAAAATAGTTATATGCATTCAAATTTCAATGAATCCATTTGATTCATGTGTTTCTTCAGATACTTTTGCTAATGATTGCCAATGGATGGATTCTGAGCTACAGTTAAATGTGATTATGCTTTTTTTTTCCTCAGAAGAAAGGCTTTACTGGGCAGGTGCAATTGCATAAGAAATCGATATTCCTCATTGTTTCAGTAAAACTAAATTCATTAGGTAACCACTGCTTCAATCTTTGGTATTGCCTGCTACCCAAAATGTATATATGAATGTTGGCTAATTTTATCCAATATCTTTAACTCTTTCCACACCTCTCCAACCTTGTAAGTCTATCTGATGGGTCTTTAAAGCAGAGTTCTCAATTTCTTTTGATCAAAACTCATCTGCAACACTGTCTGTAGCTCCATTTCTCCACAGACCATTTACATAGCAGTGACTTTGGGACCAGAGTCCTAAACTTTACCCATTAGACTGTCTACTGTCTTGGTTATTTCTTCTCCACATTATTCAACTCTGACCATCTAGCCAGTGTGTCCTAAAGGTACACAGACAACTTCATATTAAAACAACAACATTTAGAGACTACAGACATAGCTCAGTTAGGATGCATGAGGACCTGAATTGACAACACCTCCACCAAGCCCATGTTAAAAAGTTGGACATAATGGTTTGTGATTGTAACCACAGCTCTGAGCAGACAGAGATGAGTGGGTCCTAAGATGCCTGAGACAGCCAGCTCAGTCTACCAGACCCTACTCATCAGGATCCAGGCTAGTGAAAAACACTGTTTCAAAAAGAAAAAAAGGGGGGGGCAGATGGTGCCTGAGTAACAAAATCCAAGGTTGTCTTCTGCTTTTCATAGGCAGATTCACACACACACATGAGTAGCTGCACACACTCTCTCTCTCTCTCTCTCTCTCTCTCTCTCTCTCTCTCTCTCTCTCTCTCTCTCACAAGTAGTATTTAGAGCTGCCTGGGTTTGCAGAATTCTCTGGTCATAAAACATGCTAAAGAATTCAGGATTTTCTCTTATGGTATAGTTCTGGTTCGCACAATAAGGCAAAAAGACCATGTCTAGGAAAACTTCAGGCCTTGGAAATGTTACTTAGTTATCTCATCTTGAAGCATGTGTGTTTTTACTTTGGCTGCCTGAAATACACTGAATAAAATCTAACCCTAGTTATTTGATCGTGGCTGGTTTATTTGGCTTCTGAGGAGCACTGCTAAACCCAACATTCCATTATTAGCTGGTCTCCTTGGTCCTTCCATGGCTACGGACTACACAAAGCTGTACCAGTGGTGAAACGTAGTTGTAGTAGAATTGCCAGAGGCAACACTGGAGCAGATGTGACTAACTCTCTCTACTCGGTAAAATGTCTTCTGGCGTGCACTGAATGCTTGTTCAAACACTATTGGGTGGTTACTTGGTGTTTTTAAAACTGCATCAACTATGCAAAACCGTTCATCATTTTCTTCATTTTTGCTAGGATGTTATAGGCAATATGGAGAGGCAAGATATGTGAATAAATTATGTATAACAATATATAATAATTAAGAAAATAAGGGGTAGGTATCTTGAGGGCAAACAAAAGAAATCACCACTATCACCAACCCCTCCCAAGCCCAACTTCTTTGAGAAGTTAGGAACAGATACCAGGTCTTAACTTAGAAGGACAGACAACAGCAACACACACACACACACACAGAGAGAGAGAGAGAGAGAGAGAGAGAGAGAGAGAGAGAGAGAGAGAGAGAGAGAGAGAGAGAGAGAGAGTTTACAGTGATGGGGAAAGAATGAGGCTACTCTGAGGAACCAGTTACTTCTGAGGGTAATAGTGACTGAAATGTGAAATCTGAATACAGAAGAGGTGAGTCCTGTTGATAATTAAAGATCTTGAAAAGATAGGATCAATGCCCTATGCTGCTACACTTTTGGCAAGGATAGAGCCTAGAGCCCCAGCATGCCATGGAGACATAATCACCATCTGACAGTGTGCTTGTCTCCCTGTACCTCCAGTTGTGGAGGGCAGAAATTCTGGAGCCCAGGGATCTAAGCAGAAAATGAAAGGTCAGGCCAGGAGCTAGGGTGATGATTGTTAAAGCATACATGAAATGACCACCCATGCCAGCTCAGGCAAAAGGCAGAAAGAAGGGACTTGTCAGTCTGCAGGATATGCCAGGCAATTTAGAGAACAAAGCTAAGATCCTCCTGGAAAACCATTACAGCTATTACCGAAGGCAAACTCAACAACAAAACCAGTAGAAAAAAGGGAAATACTGTTTAGTTTTGGCTGTTGTCTTATTTTATTTGAGTAGGGGAAGAAGTTATTTTATTGGGCACTTGGAAATGTAATTGTCCTAATAAACACAATTTCAACTTCCATTTAGAGAAAAGTTAATCACATTTCATTCACTCAGGGTCCTTCCCACCTGGCAGGAGGATGCATTGAGTCACTCTGGAAAAAGCCCTGAGGAAACCCTGCTGATTCCTTTTCTGTGATGCCACATGCCTTGTGAGATGATTTAAAACTTCCAAGCATAATGCTGTTCCTAGGTAAGAGGGAGCAGACAAGTCCTGGGTCTCTTAGCTTGAGATTTACAGACTCTTGGTTTTATTCCCAGTGCAGTTTCAGCTTCTGGCTTTTGCAATCAGTGTGGTAGCATTAGGGTCTCAAGGGACAGCTTCCTGACTCCCTCTCTCTCCCCCTAGGCAGTATCTATCAATGTCTGCCTATAGAGGCAACCAGCCCCTTTACACACTCATGCCACGGACACCCACACTCTTCTAGACATTACTAAAAGCCAAGCTGAGATGCTCAGTTTTGGGTTGCTGTATTAAAAAAGTATATGTGGAGAAGGGTGCTGAGTGGAACATCCAAACTACTCGCCATCCAGTTTGGGACAATATGGCATCTGTTAGCCAGAGAATGATAAGGGCTGTAGGAACTGAAAGAAAAGCACACATCTGTTGCATCTACCACCAGCCTGACCTGTGTACCTCCCACTGCTTTGGGCTGAGTGCCAGACACCCACAGCCGCCTTGGAAGGGTCCTAAGGAGGTGCAGTGGAAGTCACCAGGTCCCAAGAACCCTATGAATCTCCTCATGGCCACAGAACCTCTTTCAGGAGGAAGGGTGGACCTAAGAGGAACTGATGACCTTTCTAGGCTGTAGGTCACCCTGAGGGATTATCGCTCAGGAATCCTACTGTGGGCTATTTCTGGCTCTGGTCCTACTCTTCTTTCTAGTCTTAGGCACTCCCCTTTGATGGCCCTATCATAACTCAATGTCCCCTTTTCATTAATACTGCCTTGGCCTCTGTGACATAAGCCAGGACCCCATAGCACACTTTTTAACAACCCTTCTGTGTTTTGAACAATCCATTTTAAGGAAAGAAATTGTGTTAATTGCTTTCAGCAAGTACATGTACACATAGAGTAGATAGATAGATAGATATTTCAAAATTCATGTATTAACTCCTGATTAAACAGTAGAAATCCTTCAGGGGCTGATAAAATTGGCAAACAAGACATATACTTAAATTAACTACAGGCAATTCATGTAGTGATAGTTTAAAGATTACCTCTTCCATTAAATATGGCCTCTCTAATCTTGAATCTTCTTTGTTTTGTTTAACGACAGTAACTATACTTCACTTCTCTTGAAGTCGAGTCAGTCTCAAAAGTCTTGTGTTGTTAGCGTGACAGCAACTTGGATGCACAGATGCAGAGCTTCCAAGATCTCTCAAAATCAATGTAAAGACAGATGTGGCATGAATAAGCTCCTGGGGTCTGGGTTTGCAGTTCATTACTCATTATATCATCTGTTTATTCATGAACAAAGCTGAAGCTCAGTCACAAATTTCTTTTTATTGTGCGTATTTAGGTGGTGGTATGTGCGGTGTATATACTTCTTAGTGTGGCTGTGTGCATATGTCCATGTAGGTGGAGGCCCAAGGTCAACATTTATTGTCTTTACTCAGTCCGTCTCTATGTATTTTTAAAGACTACATCTCTCACTAAACCAAAAGCTCATTGGTTTAGCTAAGCAGGGTGGCCAAATGAGTTTCTGGGATCCACCTCGTCATTCCTCCTTCTAGTGAGGTTGCTGGAGCATGTCACTATCCAAATCTTTGTGACTGAGTTCTGGAGATGGGAACTGAGCACATTCTGCTTGTGAGACAGACATTTTGAGGAGTTAGCTGTCCCCTCAGGCCCCTAACATAAAATTTTCTGAAAGGAAAAACTCTCCCTTTCATCTGTCATCTCTGTTCAGTCTAGACACTGGGAACCTCGAGAGCACACAATGCGTGTTGAGTAATTGCTGCTACTGTACAAGTTAATTGCTCTGAAACCACAAGAAGAAAGTGAGTTAAATAAGAAGCAGCAGTGATCCATTACTACAAAGGTAAAAGAAGCTCCATTACCGTTGATTCTGTTTGTACCTGGAGTCATTCTGAGATGTTTCCATGGCAAGAAAATAATCACGTGTGTGGTTGTGTGTGTGTGTGTGTGTGTGTGTGTGTGTGTGTGATGGAGAGAAAGGGGGGGAGGGGTTCTGGAAAAGGAGGATGGCTCCAGCTTGATTTCACAGCTTTGTTAATACAAATGGGTCGCAGAAAAACTGTTCTGAGTTCAGACTAGTTAGAAATTAGAGAACTGCCAGAGAAGGCTAAACAAATGCTATAAAATTGTCAGATTGGTGAGATTTTTTTTTGTCAGGTTTCATCTGAAAAACATAAGCATGAAGGAGACATGTATCAGAAGTGGTCTCATAGATGAACCCTGTTGACATTCTATTAAGTGAAAGGATCCAGCCAGAAAAAGAACAGCATCAAATGGTCTCTGTTAGTGCAGACTGTACAAAAAGGGACTTAGAGCTGCCAGGAATAGAAGGGGCTGCCAGGAGCTGGAGGAGGAGCAGGAAAGGCGAGGGGAGGGTTACAAACGAAAAAGAGCAAGAACAGATATTCTGTCAGAATCATTCTTGGATTGGAGATAGCAAACCTATCAAATTCCTATGGACACTGTTACCCCACCAGGTGAGAATAAGGCTACTACTACAATTTTGAGCCAAATTTGAAACAAAATTTAATTACATACTGGCCAGGAAGATGGATTCTGGCCAAGTCCACTCCTGAGTTCCCAGGAAATGAGCATGAGTTACCTTTCTTTCTTTCTTTCTTTCTTTTTCTTTCTTTCTCCCATAGGGTCACTGTATTTCCCTTTAGGTTCTATATCCTGATGTACATCCTGCCTTCATATTTCCAGTCTACATCCAATCAGGGGCAAGCACACGTCATGACATAGTTCCTGTTCACATGTGATCAAGCACATCCGGTATAGATAGGTCAAAGGTGTTTAGGGGATGAAAACAAGAGGTTTGTTGTCTCCCATAAACAATAGACTCCAGCATTTCAGGGACTATATGTTCTTGGGCAAGGGGCTTGCAAATTAGAAGAATTATTTTTTAAGTGGATTTCTTAGGCACAGTAATTAAAATTTAAAACATAGCTTTGGCTCTCTCAACATGAAGGAAGGATTTTGATACAAAATCAATAGTCGCAAAAATGCATCTTATTTGGTGAGAGCTGAAAAATCACTGTAGAGTACCCCCCCCAAAAAAAAACAAACCAAACCAACCAACCAACCAACCAAACAAACAAACGAACAAAAGAATTCCATAAAAGACCACAGAAAGTTCCCCAGAATGGCCACTGGAAAAATGATGGATAGAAATTAAAATAAGATTGGGGGAACTGTGGACAAAATGATCCACTGATCCATTCAGACATTTCCTCTGGGCATTCTATTAAACAGGAATCTTCTACATATGTCATTGGATTCAGAAAGACAGATGTAGGGAACTGTTCCCACCCTTTATCTTGTTTCTGCTATGGAAAAGATAGAGTTGGATCATAGGCACAGCTGCAGGGGGCACGGGGTTGTGAGACAGATCAAGGTGCTGCCACAAGTTCTTTCTACCTGAACTTGGAGATCTGAAGCCTCTCACTGGGTCAGAGTATCTGACATTCTGAAGCTCAGTCAGCAACATCACGGGCAGAGGCTGCCGGAGCCCCGTGTAAGCCTGCGGAGTATGTGGAAATGCCTCTTTCTGCTTTCTTTGCTTCTCCTTTAGTTTCTAGCTCCCTAGTCTTGTTCTTTACCCATATCCCAGGCATTTAGCATTCCATATTGCTATAAGACACTGACATCTATATTTTTGGTTCACATTATCTTTCTGCACGAAGTAGATTGTTTGAAATCTGCTGTGAGAGTCAAAGTTTTTATTGCTGTGCTTAAGAGATCCATGAAATAAAAACGTCTCTGATCTAAGCCCTTGGCCCAAGGATGGACAGTTCCTGAAATGATGGAGGCTGTTGTTCACTCGAGACAACAAGCTTGGGTTTTCACTCCTCTAAACAAGTTCATTTGACCCACTTACACCAGATGTGCTTGATCATGTGTGGGCTGTGGGCAGGAAGTATGTGCAGATGTATGCTCACCCCTCATTAGTCCTCATGGGAAGTACTTAAACCCTGCAAAACCAGAGATGGACGTGGCCAGAAAGTCCTCCACCTGGCCAGTATGTAATTAAAGCTTGCTTCAATTTTGACTTTAAACAGTGGTAATAGTCCTATTCTCAATGGGATTAACACTAGGCATTGCTCAAATGTTACATTAAGGGTAAGAATTTATCAACTGAAATTCATTCAGAATAAAAATGCCAGTGCTGAGATATGAGTTCAAATTCTCCAGAACTGATTTCTGTAGGTGTATTTTTCAGGGGAATTCTCATTCTGACCTGAAACCTCTCATTCTCCATCTGGCCAAAGCAGGGAGATAACAGAGAGGATTATCATGAAATACAAATAAATGTTCTTTTCCTTGGCCATTGATGTAAAGTCGGTATTTAGGCAGGTCTCAGGACAGATACTTATTGCTTAGGCATTATAGAATGATTGGCAAAGCAAGCTCAGAATATGAGAACTCTGAGGTGCCAAGTGAGCAAGCTCAGAATATGAGAACTCTGAGGTGCCAAGTGAGGAGGAGGAGGAAGAGGGAGAGGAGGAGGAGATCTTGAAGTGGGGACAGAAAAGAGAATGGGAGAGAGGCCAAGATGGTGAAAACATCAGTGAAGATTCTGTGGTGATAAGAAAGAGTGTGCTGCAGGGCAAATGAGAAGATTTCTTCTAAATTGCAGGATCCTACAAACCTAGGCCCCGAGATGAAGGTACACAGGGTTGTGGTGATGCATACCTGTAAAATCGCCTCTTTATGTGAGGGAAGAATTGCTCTCCAGGTATGCAGTCTTAGTACCTACAGTCCTTTCAGGTGTGTGGAAAGTAACCTTTGAACTGGAGTGAGAAGTGAAGTAAATAGGAGCGTGTGCTGAGGAACAAAGGGGCAAAGAACCACCAAGACCCCACGATAAAAGTTATTGCTATATAGATAGACCACTGGTGACATTAGATTGGAGACTCTTACACCTGAAGGGAAGAGAGCCATTACTGAGAAACACTTGTAAAATCTACAAACAGAAAAGTGAATAAAAGAGTCACACATTCTTCCACAAGAATAGCTAGTTAGTTAAAATAAAAATAAAAATAGAAGTGTGGCTACAGTTTTCCATCCCCAACCAAGAATCTCTTTGCAATTGGCACCTGCTGGCAAAGGGAAAATCTGTTTTCTCCAACGGAGTCTCACTAGATATATCAACCAGCCCCAGGGTGGGCCCCAAGCCTAGGAGAACGTGTCGGACAAAATAAACTCTACGAGCGAGATGTTTGTGGACTTGACCTTCTGTGTACTTTTAAAGTAATAGATAGTTAATTGTGTGAATGAAAGATGGATAGTCAGTTAAAAAGGTGGAAAGATCTCCAAGAATTTTTTTGAAAGTGTATGCAAATAATATCCAAAAAGTTTTTAAAAGACCTGGAAGCATGTTCTCTTTCTCACTCCACATGCTCTGTGGAATGGAGGCGCATGTCTGCTTTGCATGAAGCGATGGCATTTTCTTACTTTAAATCTTTAAAGAGATTCAGATGACCACAATCTATAAGTTTTCAAAAAACCGACCAGGATATAAAAGGAGGAAGCCCGAAGCAAATTTGTGAGTGATGGTTTGAATATCTAATTTTTACCACATGTTAAGTTCATCTCTGCTCCAAGGAGCTAAACTAACTAACTAACTAAATAAATAAATTAAGATGGAGGAAGATCATTTAAAATCACTGTGTTAGAGCTGAGAGTACACAGTTCCACAGCAGAATTCGCCTACTGAGTGCCTGGTCCTGGGTTTGAGAACCCATCTCTCTCTCTTTTTCTCTCTCTCTCACACACAAAATCACTTCATAAATAGTTATAGTTATTTCCTTCCCATTAAGATGGATATTTAGGTTGTTGAACATTGAAGTTTTATAAGATGAGGAAAGAACTCTAAAAGTCGTTTCATGAAAATTTCTACATTTTCCTAACTTATCTGCAGAACTTATCTGCAGAAAGTAAAAATTTCATACCTGTTTTTTTATTTGAACCTAGAAACTCAGGCCAAACTGCCAATCTGTATGTTCCTGACAGAATATTTACCTCGAAAATCAGTGACTCCGTATATTGATATCTACTTTTCATAGAACAACCTGAATCTCTCTCTCTCTCTCTCTCTCTCTCTCTCTCTCTCTCTCTCTCTCTCTCTCTCTCCTCTCTTCTTTCCTTCCCCCCTCCTTTATTTTGTTCTTTTTTTCAATCCCGTAAGTGTAAGCATACAGGTACGCCTGTTTTCTCTTGTTGGGGGAAACATGACCAGTCTCTGTGTGTGACAGAATCACACCACAGCTTGTCGGCACTCTGCAGCAATCTGCAAACGATAAGGGCTCTCCAGGCCAGACCCTCCCTGGTACTTGTAGAAAAGTCCGTGTCAGATGGGGTGGGTGACAGAGATTGCTTTGAGGGGCCAGGACACTGTAGTTGCCAGAGCCCATTTGCAGAGGCAGGAGTAGTGAGCATTGGCTGTGTGACCTTGGTGGGGCACGTGAGTCCCTTGGCCTTTCCAAAAGTCCTCACTGCTTTTGGGTAAAAGGAGCATCAGCTACAAAGGGCCCTTAGGTGGCTTTAAGAAGAAAAACTCTCAGTGTGGGCTTTGACAGCATTCTCTGAATAAAAAGCCATTTCAAAAATCGCGTGCAGAAAGCCTTGGAGGTTTTTCATATAGGCATCTAGCACTATGAATTTTCCTCTTAAGACTGCTTTCATTATGTCCCACAAGTTTGGATATGTTGTGGATTCATTTTCATTAAATTCTAGGAAGACTTTGGTTTCTTTCTTAATTTCTTCTTTGACCCAGAGATGGTTCAGCTGAGTGATGTTGAGTTTCCATGAGTTGGTAGACTTTCTTTGGGTTTTGATATTGATGAACTCTAACTTTAGGCCCTGGTGGTCCGATATGTTACAAGGAATTATTTCCATTTTTTTTGTATCTTTTGATATTTGCTTTATGACCAATTATGTGGTCAATGGAATAGAATTGAAGATCCAGGCATTAACCCAAAAAACTATGAACATCTGATCTTCAACAAAGAGGCCCAAAACACTCAATGGAAAAAAGATAGTATATTTAACAAATGGTGTTGGCATAGCTGGATGGAAGTGTGTAGAAAAATGCAAATAAATCCGAGCCTGTCACCCTGCACAAAACTCAAATCCAAGTGGATCAAAGACCTCAACATAAACCCAGCCACTTTGAACTTGATAGAAAAGAAAGTGGGAAATACACTTCTACAAATTGGCACAGGCGACCACTTCCTAAATATAATACCAGTGGCACAGACACTAAGACCAACAATCAATAAGTGGGATCTCCTGAAGTTAAGAAGCTTCTGTAAAGCCAAGGACACTGTCAATAGGACAAAATGACAGCCTACAGAATGGGAAAAGATTTTCACTAACCCTACAAGTGATAGAGGACTGATCTCTAAGATATATAAAGAGCTCAAGAATCTAGAGCCCAAAACCTTGAATAACCCAATCAAAAAATGGGGTACAGATCTAAAAAGGGAATTCTCAGCAGAGGAATTACGAATGGCTGAAAGGCACCTGAAAAAGTGCTCATCATCTTTAGCCATTAGAGAAATGCAAATCAAAACAACTTTGAGATACCACCTAACACCTGTTAGATTGGCTAAGATAAAAGGCACAGATGACAGCCTATGTTGGAGAGGATGTGGATCCAGGGGAACACTCCTCCATTGTTGGTGGGAGTGTAAGCTTGTTCAGCCACTTTGGAATGCAATATGGCGGTTTCTCAGAAAATTGAGAATCAATCTCCCCAAGGACCCAGCAATACCACTTCTGGGTGTATACCCTAAAGATGCACATTCACACTCCAAAGGTATTAGCTCAACTATGTCCATAGCAGCATCATTTGTAATAGCAAGAACCTGGAAACAACCTAGATGTCCCTTAAGTGAACAATAGATTAACTAACAAACTGTGGTACATCTACACAATAGAATACTACTCAGCAGTAAGAAAAAATGATATCCTAAAATTTGCAGGCAAATGGATGGATTTGGAGAATATCCTCCTGAGTGAGGTATCACAAACCAAGAAAGATAAGCAGGGGATTTACTCACTCATTAGTGGTCTCTAAACAAACTAACAAGAAAAAAGCCAAGCATGCCCAAGCTGCAAACCAAAACCACTAAACAGCTTGGGATCAGAAACATCTTGGACTGACCCTTCGGATCCCACTACACCTATAGGAACACCTGACTCACTCTTGAGGGAGGGGGGACAAAACTGGATTTGCCAGGAGTGGAGACTGAACTAAGCTTTATTAGATCAGGGGGACCATGGGACTGTCTGCAACCTGCCCAGGGAGGGGATAGGGAGTTGTGGAGAAGAATAATGACCTGATGTGGTGAAAGGGGGAAGGAACCTTGAATGGGGATATACAGGGATAGGAAAAAAAAATTCAGAGGGAAAGCTGAACACAAAGTAATTTTATGTGTAGCAAATTATTTGCATTATCACCCTTGATAAGTCATGCTTATGATTTTTATTTTCTTTATAGTTATTGTTACCTTATCAGCATTTTAAACTCAATTTACTCTTTTTCTTGATAAATATAAAATAAAAAAAAAGAAAAAGAAAAAGAAAAAAAAAGCCTTGGGGGGTGCAGTATCTACCTCTCTACCTGAGCTGGGTCTTTCATAATCCTTGATACACACTATCCTCAAGAACACTGAATGCAGAGGAAAACCTCTCTTAACTGGAATAAACTTCCTTCAACTTTATTAATATTTTTTTGTTTCATTTCTGTTGTTGTTGTTATTTATTTATTTTTCTGAGGCTGAGTTTCCCTCTGTAGCCTGGAATTCACTCTGTAGACCAGGCTGGCCTCGAACTCAGAGAATCCTGTCTCCTGAGGGCTGGAATTGCACACTTAGACCCTGAGAACATATTTAGGTAAAAACATGACAGGAATACTTCTGTAAACTTGCCTTTGGGCCTGTTATTCAGAAAGATAATTTTATTCTCACTCTAAACTCATGAATTTTCAGTATATTTGAGACTTTTCATGAGAGACAAAACTCAGAGAAATTAAATAATGCAACCAAGATGTAAAACTTGATATGCCATGGATGTACTTTTGAAAAATATTACTGCATGAAACATAATATTTAGTATTTTATGTTTAGCTAAAAGGAAATAACAACAGTAAATTTTCCTATATTAATTTATATCTTTAACATTTCTTTTTAAAATATAAATACAAATTATGCAAGAAAACTAGCTACATTCATTCAGAGATTCATTCTATCTTATTTAAACATATAATTGTGGAGGCGATAGAATATGGAGTCTGTATTTTCTGTTGTGATTATTTAGTTATAATTCTTTTCAATTATTGAACTCAATTTAAAATCAATTATAATAATAAAATTAATTTTGTTATTTATTAATTTTGTTCTTGAATAACCTTGAGGCTTTGTAAAGGTCACAGAAACATTTAGAACTTGATTGCTGTCACCATGAGGGGTATTTAAAAATCAGACTTTAGTAAATGATATATGGGAAGGAAGAAGAGGAAAAAGACAAAAGGAGGAAGAAGAGGAGATCAAACCGTATTTTTAGTGACATCATCAACATTGGTATAACTTTAGTGCAAGGACTGCTTTATAGTTAAACTTGGTGACTGTTGCCATAACCATCAGTGACTGGATGGGTGTATGGCTGCAGAGGTACTCAGAGGCCAGAGATAATCAGTTTCCATTCTGTGTGGTTTGCTTCAGTCTCATGCCCTGCCCCTGTCAAGAGGATAGATTGCTTTCAGTGCAGTTAGACTCCAAATGTGAGTCTTTCCTAAAGCTGAGGATAATATTAATAACAACAAAATAGTTTTTAGTAAGGCAGGCATAGTGACACACACCTTTAATCTCAGCATTTGGAAGACAGAGGCAAGCAGATCTGAGTCTGAGGCCAGAATGGTCTATATAATGAGCTCCAGGACAGCTGGACTACATGGAGAGATAATGTCTCAAAAGCAAACAAACAAAAAATGCTTGATAGTTATCAAGTACCTCTTCATTCCATGATGAGTTATCTATTCACATGCACTCACTCATTTAATTTTGGCAACTTTTTACAGTCTGCATTTGTACTATATTTCAAGTAGGACACCCCCACTCTTTTTTTTTTAACTTTATTTATTTATTTGCCTTGGTGTTTGCCTGGAACTGGAACTACAGACAGTTGTTAGCTGCCATGTGGGTGCTGGGAATCGAACCCGGGTCCTCTGGAAGAGCAGACAGTGCTCTTAACCACTGAGCCATCTCTCCAGCCCCGGACACCCCCACTCTTAAGCCTAGTATTTCCAAAATTAGGAGGCACCTTACAAACATATCATCAAATTATGCTTTTTAGTTGTACAAAATCCAGTGGTGGATTTTATGAAGGATGTCTTGGTATTGAAGAGACAGATGTTTCCTTTAAGTTTATAAGATTAGGGAGGTTGGGAAATACCAGAGGGATCTAGGTAGTGAGGATGTGGATCTCGAACTGACGGAATTCCTGCCTGCCATGCTGCTGGTCTCCATACATCTTCGAGACCCTTCTGACTTAATCATAAGCCTGCTGTCAGTCATTAAATCCACACATTTATTTTTAAATTCACCTTTTAGTTATGGGAGAATCAATAGATCTAGAAATCCAATAAAATATCAAGTAAAAACTATTTGGTTTAAAGAAAAAAAAGTTGATGGAGGGTCAAACAAGTGCTCCTGTTTAAGGCTTCCTCCCTCCCTCTCCCCCTCCCCCCTCTCCCTCCCTCTCTCTCTCCTTCCCTCCCTCCCTCCCTCCCCACCCTCCCTTCTTTCCTTTCTCCCCCTCCTTTCTTTTTCTTCTAAATTAGTTCAAATTTTTAATTTGAAGAATGCAACTTTTAGAATAAATCACATTTGCTAATCAAGAAGAAAGACCTTTTTTTATTTAATCAAACTCCAAATGCTAATTTGTTTTTTAGATTAACCAAATAGCCAAACCCAGAAGAGTATAGATTAATTTTTTATAGTTTATTTTTCATGTTTTCTTCTTTTGAGTCTAAATGTAAGCTTTCAGAAAGCATATTCAGTAGTTTTGAGTTAAATTTCGATGAATAGTATTGAAAACACAGATACTATTGTGACAGAGTGCAACTGCTTCTTTTTGTTAGATCACTTCATGTATGTCACGTAAGGTATAAAGTGGTGTCAGCAACAAATAAATGTTAATGGATTTTATTAATGTTTAATATTTCTGGAATTTAAAGCAGGGGGCTCAAGGAAGTTTTGTTTTCTCACTTGTTCATGAAAAAACCATTTACAAGAAGCTGTATACATCATGCACCATGTACATAAATAAACCTTGCTATAGATTTAGACCACCTTTATACTTCTAAGAAATTTTGAATGACTTAGTAAAAGATACGTAGTGGAGAAAATGCTGTGCTCACACTTTCTGATATCTTCAACTTAGATCCATAAAGTCCTTTATTGAAAATAAATGTGTTATTTTGGAACTGGCAGTTCTGCAGTGAGGACATGTTTCTTCCTCGCCTGGCATTCATCAGGCACTGAGCTAGATGCTGATATCTACAAGTGACTGGAGTGGAGGTCCTGCCCTCCTGAGGCTCACGGTGCAGGGAACTGTGTAGACTGATAACACAGCACAGTGCTGCATGAAGCCATAGGCACGTGGGAGAAGCTGATTCCATGTAGTTAGTTACACACAAAAGCGAATGCTGATAATACTCAACAGCCTAGCCTTCAGTAGCTTTACCAAAAACTCATTTGTTTTACCTAAACTTCCAAAGCTGCAAAACTTTCCAAATAGTAAAAGATCCCCAAACCACATGCCTCAGCTTCTGATTGTCACTGCAGGCATTCCTGTTTTCTTTCCTGGTTCTCTTCCCTCTCTCTGATTTCTTTTTTCTTCATTTTTCTCTTCTTCTCTCTTGCTCTTCTTTTCTTTTAGAATTAGTATTTCACATTTAGTATTTACTTTAAAATATTTTAAATTTAGCATTTAAATTTTTAAATTAATATTTTTTAGATTATTATTGTATTTATTGTTCAGTCTTCTGATTTAAAAATAAAGATGATGTATCTTGAGAAGCCATCTCCACTACTCTATGCTGTTACTTTGAGTAGATGGAGCAAAATATGTGCATTGGCACTCAATTATGAGGAGAGTAAACACATCTCATTTTGCTATAGAATAAACTGAGTGTCAATTCTTAAAGATGGAAATGAAGAAATAAAAGATATATCCAACTGGAGTTGTAATAGATATTGCCAAGTAACCATATTCTGGGCTACTTTGATTATTGAACGATGCCTTCTGACAGTAAAGCACCAGACAATGACAATATGAAAATGATTTCTACAGTGACATTTTAAAGTTTTATATTTTGTTTCCAGTGCAGAAATGATCAAAGGTTCTTTGATGTATGCAAAGGTAGAAAGAAATCCAGAGAGAAAAAAAATGACCTGCAGTAATGGTTTAACCTTGAAGATGCAATCCCACTTATCCTTCACTGCTGTGCGATGGTCTTTCAGTAAGCGGTGCATGTATGTTGCTACTATTGGTTAATAAAGAGGTTGTTTGGGCCTGTGGTAAAACAGCTTACAGCTAAGTGGAAAATCCAAGAGATATATTGGGAAGATTTGGAGAGATGCCTCCCACCAGAGAAACAAGATGTAATCGAACAGGTAAAGTCATAAAACCACATGACAAGATATAGATTAATATAAAGGGATTGAGCCAAATTATAAGAGCTAGCTGGTAATGAGCCTGAGCCATAAGCCAAACAGTTTCTAAATAATATAAGCCTCTGAGTCAATTATTTTATAAGTATCTATAGGATCTTGGGTGGGAGAGATTTGTCTAGATCTTGGAGCTGGGGGGATTGAGAAACTTGCAGCTACATGTTACCTCTTATCATCTCCCTTCTGTCAGTTTCCCCATTGATGACCTGAACAAACCCATCTTTAAAATCTAATTGCCAGACCCTATAGAATTCAGGAAATTGTTTGATGTATTTTTACAGTCTGGGATTAGAGACAGTCATACAATTCAGCCTTTTGCTGCGGACACTACAAGTTTCTGAGGACACTGGTGGCATCCCTGCATACATAGGACATAAGCTTATACCCTTTGGGAGCCTTGAAGACTTCCCACACCTTGCTGCATCATGTGAAATAGGTAAAACAGTGGTGAGATGTTGTGTTATATACTAGATGGTGGAAACATCACCTGGAACTTTCTTGAGATGCCTTGAAGCAACATGAAGAAGTAAGTTTGGTTTACTGTTCTAGTTTTGGTTAGTTTGGCTTGAGAGAGAGAAGAGTCTGATTTATTCAGTATGGTCCTTAAACATCTAGTATGGCAACAGGCTCACTGATTCATTGAAGAGCAAGTCAAGCATTAGTTTTTGCCCACCTACTGGCACATGGTCTTGTTTCATGGCCAGTTCCTTTAGGGTGACAGCTAGTCTGGAAGAAAACAAATGACAAGATAGCTGGAAAGGCCAAGTTATTTTAAAGAAGTGATGTTACTATGCAATAGTGCTTTGCGTAGATAACAGTTCTAATTCTTAAAGCAATGTGGACTTTGCTTAGGCTTTGACATGTGATTGAAAAGCCATGAAACAAGAAATGGTCCATAACAAAGGCTTTAGGCCATCACCTTGAAACAGTGCTGAACTGTCTAGCAAAGTAATGGGAGCTGAGAATGTGGTTTAGTTGGCAGACTGCTTGCCTAGCCTGCAAGATACCCTGAGTTTGATCTTCAGTCAGTACTGGATAAACTGAGCAGTAAGATGCCTGTAATATCAGCACTGACCAAGCTGGAGTGGAGGATCAGATGTTCAAGGTCAGAAGCTACATAGAGAGTTGGAATCCAGCCTGGACTAGAGACCATTTCTAAGTACATAAAAAAGTAAACAAACAAATAGGGAAGGCAAGTAATAAACTTGTTTATAGAAGCAGTTGCAGGGAAGACATGTAAAGTTATTCTGTAAAACAACAGTCACTGGAAATGGTAGAAAAACCACAAAGGAAAAAGGATGGATCTAAAATACGTTGTGAGGGAGAAGGAGCACAACGTGTCAGCTGTGAAGAGGACTCACAATGAGGGAATGAACCGAAAGCAGAGGAGAGAATTTAACTGGGCTGGAGACAAGAGTATTCATTTCAAAAGCCAAGCAGTGAGCTAAGTGTTGTGTGAACTTTGGAAAAAATAAAGAAATCAGTGTGTGTATGTATGTGTGTGTGTGTGTGTGTGTGTGTGTGTGTGTGTGTGTGTGAGAGAGAGAGAGAGAGAGAGTGCTCATATATCTGTAACCCAGATCTCAGGATCTTCTGTTGATTCATTGTACTGAAAATTCCACAGCCTCCTTGGATGATCTTGCTAGCTAACCACCATCACCACCAGCAAACATCAAGCAACGCTGCTGGCCCAGAGGAAGACAATTTGCCATGACTGCCCCAGAGAAGTATTTTGCTATGCCATACAAGGAGGCTAAATTCCTCTCTATTCTTGCTTGGGCAAAGCAGGAGATAATTAAATTTTATCTCATGTCCTTTTCTACTTTTTATTTTTATTTTTGTGAGGGATACACGGCCCCACACTGTTCAGGCAAACTTCTCCATGTGAGAGGGGGGCGCAGGCTAAGCCAATAGTAAAAAACATCTGTTTTCATTTCTAGTGACATCTGGAAAGCAAGGGTCAAATATCATTGTGTAAAGATGTTCTTCCTCTGCCCAGAGAACATGGGGAGTGAACTGACTGCCCTGGAGAGGTGAGGAAAAAGTGATATTGTTAAAGCTTGGCACAGGCTATATTTCAGAAAGGAATCAGAATTATACGTTTTCTCTTTTACTTCTCAAGTCACCTTAAAGTGGAGAATTATGGGTAGAAAAAGATAGAGAGGATGGACCCACAAGCTGAAGGAGAAATTTTAAAAGCTTAAAGTCATAGCCCTCCAAAAAGAAGCAGAGACGTTCTTTATCTTTTGCAATTGCTTCCCTCATATCTCAGGACTGAGTGAGTCCTAATGAATATTTTGTATTTGGAGAATTTTGAAGTAAATCCTATGTCTTATTGTTTGAGACACAATAACTGCAGTTTACGTTTGCAGCTTCAGATAACATAAATCTCATTGTTTTTCCACAAATAGGAACAGGCAATAAACTTAAAACAAAGCACATTCCTGTAATGATACAAACAATTGATGACCGATGCTATTCTCTGCCACAATTGGCACCAAGAAACCTGATAGCACCATGGGAAGAACACTAGGCTTTCCCTCCCTACACAAGCAAGTTCCCTCAAGTCTAATCCCCCCAGCAAGGGAGCCCACATTTTTCATTAATATAATACAAAAACATATGGTTAAAGAAAGAAAAAGAACATAAACCCATAGAGGAGCCACACAATTCAAAGAAAACACATTCCCTGCTTCATACCCACATCTAACTGCCTAAGAAATTTCAATGAAAATCAGATGTGATTTTCATCATGTATTTTTGTTCAAATAAAATATGAGGGAAATACAAAGGTTTCTTTGGGGGGGACAATATTTTCTTTACTTGCAGAAGTTTATAATTATATGGAGTTGTTGGAAGAGTCAAAATGAGATAATACGTGTGAACTGCTAAATAACTATGTAAAACTTTCTTTTCGAAGTGCGGGAATTCACTGTGTTTGGGAGGCTGATTTAGAGGGAAAGAAAGGACACGCTATTATTCAAATGTGCACCCACCTTAGACAGAGATTCGAAACAGTTTCCACAGAAAACATTTCATATCTTAGTTTTTGTTTTATTTCCAGAATGTCCTCTTTTTCTCCAAAAGTAAAACAGCTGCGTGCGTGTGTATGTATAGAAAGCCTGTCCAATGAGATCCGGTTTCCTGAGATAGCCGTAAGATGAGAATAAAGAATGAGAGGACAGAGAAGAAGAGACAAGAAGGAGAGAGAGGGAAAGATCACTGAGGCGAGAGCCGACAAGCCTAGGAACACTTTCTGATCAGATTGGGGATGCTGGCCGCCTTCACTGCACAGCCGCTGCACTCAGCTCCGTTTGGGGCTTGAATGAGCACAGGCTTTAATTCCAGACTTTGACTGTCTTCCCTTTTGTTGAATCTGATCTAGTTCTCCTTTAGAAGGTGCTTAAGGCTCTGGGAAAAGCAGAGACCCACTCAGAGATCAAGGTAAATCATGGGTTAGAAATGCTCCTCCCCGCCATCGTTCTTTTGAGTTGAGATCTCTGAGAATATTTTCCCATTTATTTCTGATTAAGGCAGAGTATAATTCCACTGCCAGACTCAAATGCTGAGACCAAAATATTAGCAAGAAAAAGGAATCTAGTTCTAATTCATTCTGTAACAACTTCTTTTTAAATATATATTGCTGCATATCACATATTCAAATATGTAACATATATAAATGTTCATATTTTCAAATACATAACATACATACATGTCAAAGGACATGAGCACATCTATGTGCTTACTTATCTCCGAGAGTCTCAAGAGAACTTTGAGGTTTTAAATAGTAGTAATACTTAAAAACTACTAATTTGTTATTTATAGGATCTATTTAATTACTTATTAGGACACATAACAACTGCCCCCTTTTATATTTAATATGTGAGTGGTAGAACTAACCTCATATTTCACATTTATACCTGTGGTCTCTTTTTTCAAGACTGAAAGTGTATAGATACATTAAATATTACTAGAGACATATTAATAAAATGGAGTAATGATGTCTCCAAAAGCAAGTCCTCCTACAGTTTCCATGGGAACTTTTAGAGACCAGAACAACACTAGGAAGCAGTAGCAGACTGATAGCATCCAAGGAAATAGCAAACAGAAAGGAGAGCATACTGGAAACTGTAGGGATGATTTTTTTTTTTTAATCTACTGTCTGTGACTTCACACTTTGGCACTGTAATATCAGATGTGAAGCCATTATGGGGTCCTGGGCCACCTCTGGGACCACCACAATGCATATATTTTTAGCTTATTTTTTATTTGTTTTACTTATGGGGGCTGGAGAGTTGGCTCAAAGGTTAACAGCACTGGCTGCTCTTCCAGAGGTTCTAAGTTCAATTCCCAGCAACCACATGGTGGTTCACAACCATCTATAATGAGATCTGGTGCCTTCTTGTGTGGTGTACTTATATAAATAGACAGAATTGTCACTGGGGTCACATCCCAGTGGCATAGAGCTTGTCCATCAGGTGCAAGACTTTGTGTTTAATCTCCACTAGAGTATTGTTAAAATGTGCATAATCATGTTGTGGATGTATTCAATTAGATCAGTATGTCTGATGGGCAAAATGAAGCCTGATATAATATGACCTTTTTTTTTTGTAAATACTCAAGTTTTTATTTTTTTATTTTATTTTTTATTATGAATAAAGTCATTTTTTATCCATATATATTCTTGTTCAAGCTCCCTTCCCCCTCCTGCCCCTTCCAGTCACTCTCTCTTCTCCACATTTTTGTCAGTTTTTATATTCATAGATTGAAGAATTTTGTGAGAAGAAAAGCTATTTCATTGGAAAGAGAGAAGTAGAGAGAAAAGTTATAAAGGATCTCTTACCTAACTTTTCTATATTTGTTTTTCTATGTCCCCACAAACCTTAGCCTGATTTGTAAGAGAGAGCATGACTATGTTTTTTTTCTTTTTTTTTTCTTTTTTTAGTTTAAGAACATTCCCCAATTAGTTTTAGAAAAAATACTTCATTATTGTGAAGCCAAAATAATCATATTATTATATGGCTTATAATTAATTTAATTTTTTTTTCATTCCCAAGAACCAAACCTTCCTTTTGGAAAAAGAAATTGTTTTATTTTGCAACCCATTAAAAGTGGCTTGCTTCCTTTGTAGTTCCAGGGCAATGAGATGATGTTATAGCCTGTATGAGGAGATTGTGGGCATGGTACAAATTAAAAAGCAAATAGTCCTACAGAAGCTATAATCATAGCACAGGATTTATTTTGTCATTCAAGAAGTGAAGTGTTAGAAGTCATCCAGGGTTGGTGTCAAGAACCCAGGAAGTGCCAATGATAAGGCTGAAAATTTTGCAACCTGTAAAATGGACCCAGGAAATGAAGGCAGGCACATGGGAAGCCCAGGAAATCTTTCCTTAAGTCTGGTGACAAACCTTGGTATTTACTCTGTGCATTATCTTCACGACACTTCTCAATACCTATCTGATGGGATCAGGAGTTTGTGGGGGAAGTGAAATTATTTTCCTGAAGTGAATCAATGATTAGTGGTTTATATCCATTACTGTACAAGCACATCAATTCTGTCAGTAAGACTCCATTGGAGAAGATAAACTTTTTGTGACTAGTTATCAGTTGGAGATAGCCTCTGAGTTAGAAAGAGAGGCTGTGTCTACTTCCTTTCTCAGCACTAGGACCCCATCTCGTTTAGACCCCTGCAGGCCCTGACTGTGCTGACACAGTTTCTGTGCGTTCATGTGTCTATCAGTCCTGCTGTGTTCTGAAGGCCTTATTTCCTTGGTGTCCCTCTGGCTCTTACACTCTTTCTGTCTCCTCTTCAGCAGCGTTTCCTAAGTCCTAAGAAATTTGATGGAGACATCCCATGTAGGACTAAGTGTTCCAAAGGTCTCCCATTCTTTGTACATTATCTAGCCATGGGTCTCTGTATTTATTCCTATCTACTGCAGGACAAAGCCTCTCTGATGATAACTGAACAAGACAATGGTCTATGAGTATAACATGAGTCATCAGGAATTATTTTATCACTATGTTTCTTTAGAAGAATGGTAGCATTTGGTTTTACCATAGGTTTCTAGCCTAGTTATCCTCAGGTTCTTGGCAACCTCAGCACTGTCTGACATGGGTTCCACCTCATAAGTGGGCCTTAAATGCAATTAGACATTGGTTGGTTACTCCCATAATCTTTGTGCCACTATTGTACCAGCATGTTTTTCAGGCAGGACTCCATTGTAGATCTCAGGGTTTATATCTGAGTTAGTTTCTCTTCTGATAGCATGTATCATGAATACTAGTCAGTAGGAGTAAAGGCACTGTACTTTACTTCTCTGAGTGGTGTAGGCTTTGTCTTCAGTGACAGAGTCTTAACATCTGTTTCTGGAAAGAATCAATAGCTTGGATTCTTTGGTGGTGTCCTTGGTGCTCCTTTGGCCAACAACTCAGTTAGATGTAACCTGTTTCTGAAATTGGAGGGTTTCATTCAGTGACAAGAGATATCTAATTGGAGCTGTGTCTCCACTATTATTTGAAGATCCCATTTAGATATATGAAAAAAGTCTAAATATATTTTTAGACTTATATAAAAAAGTCATATATATATTTTTCATGTATATATATATTTATATATATATATATATATATAAAATGTAAGAAGCTTCTACTCTATTAGGTTTCCATATGGCCCCTCAAATTTCCCTTAGTTTTCACTATTCTTTCCCATATTTCCTCTCTCACTTTCTCTTCCCTCCTTCTCTCTGTTTGATCCTTTTGTTCTAGCCCCCACTCATGTCCATCCATAATTGTCTCTTCTATTTCCTTTTCCTAGGAACATCCATTCCTTCCCAGTGTCTATTACTCTATATCTAACCTCAGTAATTACACATATAAAAGCTTAATAGCTAACATTGACATATAAGTGAATACATACCATAGTTATCTTTTTGGATCTGGGTTTCCTCATTCATGACTTTTTCTGTTCCATCTATTTACCCGATAATTTTAGGGTTTTTTTTTTTAAACAGATGAGTAATATTATGTGGTATAAATGTACCACATTTTTTGTTGTTGTTGTTGACAGATATCTAGGCTGTTTCCAGTTTCTGGCTAGTATGTCTAGAGAAGCAATGAACACAGCTAAGCAAACCTTTGTAGTAGAATGTAGAATCCTTTGGGTTTAGACCAGCTATAACTGTGCTGTGAGATAATGCTTTTATATACTGTAAGGATTTGTCAATTGCATTGTTTTAATAAAACCCTGAGTGGCCAGTAGCCAGGCAGGAAATATAGGCAAGGCAATCAGACTAGAAGAATTCTGGAAAGAGAAAGGGTGGAGTCAGGAGTTTCTAGTCAGATGCAGAGGAAAAATGCTGTGTTGAGAAAATGTATCAAGCCACATGGCTAACATAGGTAGGAATTATGGGTTAATTATGTGTAAGAGCTAGTTAGCAGTAAGCCTGAGATACTGGCTAAGCATTTAAAATTAATATAAGCTTGTCTATATTTATTTGGGAATGAATGACTGTGAGACCAGGTAGGGTAGGAATTTCTGCCTACATAGGTGGATCTTGAAAGAGATTCCTGAGGAAACACAACATTGATTTCTATAGTGGCTGTACAAGTTTGCACTTCCACCAGCAATGAATGAGTGTTTCCCTTACTCCACATCCTTCCTGGCATAATCTGTCATTTGTTTTATTGATCTTGGCCACTGTAACTGATATGACATGAAATCTCAGAGTAGTTTTGGTTTGCATTTCCCTGATGACTAGCAATGTTGAACATTTTTAAAGTGCTTTTAGGCTTCTTTCTTTCTTTATTTTATTTTATTGCCACTATTTACTATATGTTTATGTTATAAACTCAATGTTATTATTTTATTATTTGTTTTGAAATAAATAGTTTTTAAAGAGGTTATAAATTTAGGACAATATGA
>PVIH01001808.1:150000-215832 GCA_004025045.1 Sigmodon hispidus
GGCTTATTCAGTGCTTCCTCATCATAATACCACATCCAGGGAAGTCAGGGCAACAACCACGGAGAAACACTGTGTGCTGCCTTACTCTTTGGTTTATTTTCTAACTTGTGCTCAGCTGGCTTTTTATATAGCCCAAGTCCAATTACCTAGGGATAATGCTACGCATAGTGGGCTGGGCCCTTCCACACTGATCATCAATCAAAACAACCCCTCAAGGACAGGTCCAGATGACTCCAGGTTGTGTCAAGTTAACAACTGAAATCAATTAGACCCCGGGTGTCTTTGTCTCTGGTGTGGAGTATGTGTGTATGTGTGCATAAGCATGTGGGGGTTAAATGTCAACCTCAAATATAAGTTCCTTGGGACCTGTATACCTTGTGTTCTGAAAGACAGTCCCTTACTGGTACTTGGGACTCCATAGGATAGCTGGCCAGTGAGCCCAAGGGATCCACTTAGCTATACCTCTCCACCGCTTCATTTACAAGTACAAGCTACACACACCAGCTTTTCATATGCATTCCACCATTGGAACAGAGGTCCTTATACTCATGGTGCAAGTGCTTTATTGATTGCAAGTCTCCCAATCTTGTATCCTCTGATTTATCATTAGACTCTGGTATTTTAGATTTGAAGGGGATTCTCTTTGTCTCATCTTAAGCAGCTTTAGGTAGAGGGGGGTCTCTTTTAATTTTGATTGATCTTGAGCTAACATCCATCCCATATTTATGGAATATATGGAATCAGCATAAATCCTAACCAGAAACAGTCCCTTGCAGGGCTCTTAAGCAGAGCAGGCTTTGCCTCCTTAGGAGCTGTTTATATGTAATTAACTCAGGGTGCTACAGTTGTCTTTGCAGTCTTCTCCTAGCTCGGGGTCTAGAGTCTGTAACCATCCAGGTTAATTGTACCCACTTGTTCATGCCTCCCCTGTGCCAGCTGGAGCTGAAGGATCCCCTCCTGGAAGTCAGGATCCTTTGAAGCCCAGGCTGCCTTCTTACAGGGGTCCAGGAGTGGAGAATCAACCACTAGGGTTCATCCTCCCCTTCCCTGAGAGAAAAACCACGGTGGAATATTTGTCCTCTATGCTTCGTTCTTAACACAAACACTATTTAGCTAAGTACAGTGCAAAGGGTTAGCCCTGGCCACAGTGATAAACGCGTGGTAACCACAATGATGAGGGCGAGGAGGAGGTATTTAAGGTCCCAGCGGAGATGAGCTACAAAAGGCAGAAATCATCAAAATGCAGCTCTGCAGTTTTCTGTTTTTATTTTTAGAAGATTGTTGGCTCTAGTGGAAGAGCAGTTTCATTCTTAGTTTATCTCTTAGTAGCAGGTAGATGACTTAGTCCAACTAGATATAAAGTAAAACTCAAATTGTCATTTTCGCCTTTTTGTTTTTAATCACAAAACTATTTTGCTTAAAGAATCGCATATGAAAGGCTAATGGAATTTAATAATTAAATGACCAGATAATTTTAGTCAAGAGAGATTTGTTGGGAATACAAATTTAAGACAGCATTAAGTGATACTGTGTATTTGGATATATTAATTTATCCTATTTAGCTTTGAGACAGAGCCTCATTATATAGCCCAGGCTGATCTGAAATTCACAATCCTCCTGCCTCAGCCTCAAAAGCCCTAAAATTATAGATATTTCAGATGGCTTCTCTGTGATAAACACTATGACCAAAAGAAATCTAGGGTAGGAAAGGGTTTATTTCGGCTTATACTCCAAGGTCACAGTCTATCACTGAGGGAAATCGGGGCAAGAATTTAAGTAGTAATGTGAAGCAGAATCCGTGGATGATGGTTGCTGGCTTGGTCACTAGCTAAGGCTTGTCTAGCTTTCTTGTATAGCCCAGGCTGCGATTTACTTTATCAGCCTGTCTGTACCTTAATTTCTTTGACTTTTAATATTTGCTACTATAGTTTTCCAGCAATGCCATCCTTAAATATTGCTCTTAAGCACTCAGGAGGCAGAGGCAGGTGGATCTCTGTGAGCTGGAGGCCAACCTGGTCTACAGAGTGAATTCCAGGACAGTCAGGAAAACAAAAAGAAAACCAAGAGAAACCCTGTCTCAAAAGACAAAAACAAAACAAGGGATTGCTGCTCTTCAAGCATGTTAAGTCTTGTAATATTACAATACACTGGGCTGGAGAGATGGCTCAGCTGTCAAAGGCTAGGCTCACAACCAAAAGTATAAAATATTACAATACATCTTAGCATTCTTCCTATAAATCTTTCAATTTTGTGCTCATAAAAAATGCTAATATAACTTTAAAATCGCTTTTATTTTCTTTTAAGGTATATATGGTGTATGTATATGTATGTGTTGGGGGTGTGTGTGTGCTTGTGTGTACATGAGCATAAGTGTTCATATTCTTATGGAGGCCAGAGTTTAAGTGTCTTCCTTAATTACTCTCTAGTTTACATTTGAGACAGTTTCTCATTAAATCTGGAGCTGACTAGCTCATCTGGACCGGCTGGCCAATGAGTTCTGCCAGCCTATCTTGCTCTTGCCACTGTTCCCAGCACTGGGGTTATAGATGTGTGTCACCACATTCAACCTTTTGGTCTGAGTCCTAGGGATCCAAACTCAGGTCGTTGTTTGAACTAAATCATCTCTCCACCCTTCCTAGCATTTAATATTCTATAGTGTAACTATTAATTTTCCTTGGAACTACTCTTGGTTCCATGAAATTTTAGAAGCAATTTGTTGTCTTTTCAAACACAGATACTATGGTGTCTACTTTTCAGAATTGTCTCCCATTTGGAGACACTATTAGTACTTTAGGTTTATGAATTAATGATTGACTTAAAGTTATAAATTCATATAGACTTGTTGAAAAATTAATATTATTTTAATATTGCACTTACTAATCAAGAAAATTTTACTGGGAAATAACCACATATGGCTAAACTTATTAGAATAATTCACTAAACATGGAAAAATGATGATATAAGATAAAATTGTTGATGAAATAATCTAGAGTTGGAGAAAGTAGCTGTGGTTTTATGTTTGTATTAGTTATTTTTCTTATTTCTATGACAAAATGCTTAAAACACCGGAGGAAAGAAAAGTTTTTTTCATCTTACAGTTTGAAGGTACTATCCAGCAAACAGGACAGGCATAATGGCAGGAATAGGCGGCAGCTGGTCACATTCTGTCCCCTGTCAGGAAGCAGAGATGGAGGAATGCTGGTGCTCAAGTCAGGTTTGTCTTTTTATGTAATCACGAATCCCAGCCCAGGAGACAGAACTGCCCATCTCCCTAGTGAAACTTTGCTGGAGACGCCCTCACAGACACACTTAGAGGTAAGTCTTTATGGGGATTCTCAATCCAGTCAAACTGATAATCAGTTTTAACTATGACAGCATCCTGGTAGGAATATTATCTTTGTCTGGGAACATAGTTAACTCATCAATAAAGAAAGGAAGAGAGTAAATGCCATGTAGGTGAGTAAGGCTGTTATGTGGTGTGATGTGGCTTTTTCTTTTTGTCATTTCAAGCCCATGAAATATCAGTCTAGTGCTGATGGTGGGGAAGGAGATGTTTTAAACATAAAAAAGAACAGAAAATATGGATAGTGGTTTACAAATTCAAAAAAATCAAAGGGAATAAATCCAGCATATATTCAAGGCAACAGTAAACTACCACCATAAATGGAAAATATACCACATTCTCAGAATGTATTTTTTATATAATAAAATCAGATTTCCTATCCTAGTTCCAAGAAAGTAAACTTATTTGATCTACTCTGTATCTAGACTCAGGAATTCTAATCGTAGGTACCAAATTTGGCTCCTACAGTCTTCAGCTATCACCTTGTCCGCAAAGAGGTTGGGGCCCTCCTTGTCCCCATCTTATTGGGCCTCTCTAAGAGCAAGGTTGTATGAAACATCAATACTTTACATCAGCCCTAAGACATGTAAGCAGCAGAGCTAGTGAGCATGTTCATGCTCAACTGCTGCTCCTCTCCTCTGTTTCACAACATCTTCTGAACCCACATAGCAAATCCAACCTCCACATGCACACACAATACATAGGGACCAGTACACTAATGAGTTTTCTGGCACATGGGATGTTTCACATCCTTCAACTTGTAAAAGTAACTTATGAACTTTCTCTCCTTCTTTCCGTCCTTCCTTCCTCCCTCCCTCCCTTCCCCCTCCCCTCTCTCTCTCCCTTCCTTATTCTCTCTCTTTCTTGCTTCCTTCCTTCCTTTCTTTCTCTCTCTCTCTCTCTCTTTCTTTCTTTTGTGCTTCTAAAAATAATTTGTCTCAGTTGTGCCAAAGCTGCTGAAATTTCAAGGAAATAAACCACTCTCTTAATCAGTATAACTAGGAAAAAAAAAACTGATCCTTCAAACATATTTACATTTTATTTTCACTCTTTTAACCACATCAATGAGGAAGTCTCCTGGAAGATAAACATGATGCAGTGTTGACATAAAAATTAATAGGCATTTGTGGATAAGCCTTCAGATGCTTTGTTACAGTATAATATACAATAAAAGGAACTTGGTGTAATACAACTAATTATCGTATGTATTCAAACATAGCATAGCTTAGCTCTATTTCCAAAACAGAATACCTTTATTCAGTGGAAGTTTGAATTAACAGAACTTGCTGCTGGGCAGCCCCCATCCATGTAAAGCTTTTCTATTTGAACAAGAACTGGCTATAATGGAAGCTGAATGGAATTGTCCTAATGCTCTGTTTGAAGTCCTACCTCTTTGTTACACCTGTCCTATGCTGTCAACTTGACACAAAGCTAGAGTCATGTAGGAAGAAGAACCTTTAAGTACAGAATGGCCTAGATCAGATTCACTGGTGTCAATATCTGTGGTACGTTATCTCTTTTAAAAATCTTTTATTATTTTTGTGTATATGAGTGTTTTGCCAGCTTACATGTGTGCAGTGTTCACGAAGGTCAGAAGAGAGTATTAGATACCCTGGAACTGGAGTTACAAACAGATGTGAGCTGCCATGTGGATGCTGGGAATTGAACGTGGATCCTCTGGAAGAGCAGCCAGTGCTCTGGCCCCGAGTCATTATTTCTTAGTTGTCATGTGAAGCAAGAGGGCCCAGCTCTCTTTGCCACCTCTGCTGGACTGTGTAGGAAGGTAGTGAGTGAGCCACAGGGAGCAAGCCAGGAAGCAGCATTCCTCAATGCTCTCTTGCCTCCATGTCCCTGCCTTGAGCTCCTGACCTGCATCTCTTCATGACAGAAGATGACCTCTAAGCCAAATAAACTTTTTCCTCTTCAAGTTGTTTTTGGTCATGGTATTTATCACAGGAGCTGAAAGCATGCTCAAATACCTTTTCTCATCACCTCATTACCATACTACCAGACACTGAGATTCTCACTCTTAGAATGCCTTGTATTTACTATGGCATTATTGCCAGACTCACAAAAACCCTGAATCATGGACTGGTATGGACTGGGCAGGGACTGGGAAGGATCTCAGATTTTTCTTATGATAACAAGGTAGCTGTTGATCATTTACTAGATCCAGGCAGACAATTGGGCAAGGGGAAACTTATTACTAAAGATATATAAGTGGCTGAAAACTATCTCCATTTGCTTGGTTCCTTCAGCTCTACCATTCACTGAGCAACCCAAAAGTCAGCTGACAGCATGTGTGAAAGATGAATTAGAGGGGAGAGTACCGAACTTAGGAACTCTATGATTTTAATGGGAAGTAACTTTGTGTGGCATCAGCTATGAAAGGGGGCACCACCTTCATTATATTGAACAAGAAACAAACTTATAACCTCTGAAAGAAGAGACAATATCCAGCTTTTAAGATTATTCTCTGTGCAAAATAAAAAAAGATAATTCTGAGACAAAGCAATCTGATTGAATCTGGCTTTCTGTAGTTTTTCTAACTTGATGCCTTAACACCCTCAAGTTGAATATTAGGGTAAATAGAGAGTCACCTGCCTCATGTGAGTCTAACGTTAATAAGGTAACCAGTGCCAGAGAACCTCTCAGGCCTTGCTCTTTTTCTTCTAGAAACCATAGTGAGGGTGTTTAGCTGCTCTTGTGTGTTGCCCTATTAGCCTCAGGGTACCTCAGTGCTCTATTGTTTCTCTATAGACATCTATTAACAAACAGACATCTATCATCTAAAGGTAGCCCTCTCTTGGATCCATACCAGTAGACCTTAATGAAATTAAATTATGATTAAAATATCAGCAACTCTGTCAATGTGCAAAAGCATGAGAGGTCTATGGAAACATTTGGTTCCCCAGGAGCTTATATAACAAAGGTCACTGGCTAAATCTTCACTGAAATCCAAATCCTTTCCAAGAAAGGACATCCCTGTTTCAGCAGTATAGTCAGATTGTCTTATAAGATTTTTATTCACAAATGTCATACTAAATACCAGTTTTATCTCCTGTGCCTCCTTTTATACTTTGTTTCCAGGAAGAACATATGTACCATGTATGCCTTTTCTATATCCCTTCTTCTTGGGACCTTGCATTTTATAAGCTCATTGTCTGTTGTCTCTTTAGCCATCCAGGTAGTAGTATACTAAAGGTAGTCTGATTTGTCTACGTTTAAAAGAATTGTTCACAAAAATAATTTAGAAGCATTTAAATAAGTCCTAAATAAAAGTAGGGAGGAACTGAGTGGGATAGAACTCTGATTTGTTTATGTAGTACATGAGTTTACTAAATTAACCTAAACTGTATTTCACTTCTAGTTATTGAGAATGAACTATGAGTTCACATCTCTGTCACTGACCCTACCACATCATAACATCCATTTCCACGTCATTTTTATGTAGTGATATTTTTGTATATACTCTAACAAGTAAAGCTTGCCTGAAGATCAGAGGGCAAAGCCAGCCACTAGTTAGCCATAGACGCCAGGCAGTGATGGCACCACACCTTTAATCCCTGCACTTGGGATCTCATGCCTTTGATTCCAGTACTTGGGAAGCACACATGCCTTTAATTCCAGCACTAGAGAAGCTGAGACAGGAAGTGGTATGGCTGGGTGGAAAGAGGAATATAAAGTGGAAGGAGACAGGAGCTCAGCCCTTTGGCCTGAAGATTCTGTAGAGGTACAAAGTCTCTTTGGTGGCTGCTCTCTCTCTCTCTGTCTCTCTCTCTCTCTCTCTCTCTCTCTCTCTCTCTCTCTCTCTCTCTCTCTCTCTCTCTCTCTCTCTCTCTCTCTCTCTCTCTCTCACACACACACACACACACACACACACACACACACACACATCTTTCAGCGTTTACTCCAATATCTGGCTCTCAGTTTCTGTTAAGAACAATTAGGATTCCTGCTGCATTTTCTTTACATTTATTTGTAAAGTTAAATTTTGGCTTCACTACTTCCTCTAAGTGTTTGAAAAGTCTCCTAGGTTCTGGAAATGAAATGTTGTGCTTTCAGCCTCAAAGCATCTGAAAATTTAGTAAGCCAACAGTAATAAAAAAACCTTCATTAAAGTGTGAAGTGGAACAGAACTGAGGACAGCATCCTGTATCCTTGACTAGAATGTTCAGGAACGTTCACCATACACACTTGCTCAAGAGAAGAGTTCATCTACCTAAAGTTTCTCTCCAATCTTCCTTGTCAAAGTGGTTTTGTGTGTGTATGTGTGTGTTGTGTGTGTGTGTGTATGTGTGTGTGTTAGTACTTTGACTCCTGCACTTCTGTATTCCATTACTCTCTCAATCTCAGAACTCAAAGAAAGTGGTTAGGATGCCTTTCCATGTTCATTTGACTCTATAACGGCACATAAAGTCACTGGCACACATTCATCATCTTCTGTTTATTGTTTTTTATGTGTGCAGTTGGCCTTCTGTATTGATGAGCTCCACATGAGTACATTCAACCAACATCTGATGGAACATATTGGGGGAGGCTGTGTTTATCAAAAGTAGACATTTTCTTGTAATTCTTCTCTGGACAATGCAGTAGAACAAGTATTTATATGGTATTTATATTATAATAGGCTTATAAATATTCAACATAATTTACAGGACATAAGAGAGTGTTCATAGGTTACTATGCAATATTATTTTAATTATTATGTAGGATATTTAAGCAACCAAAGATTTTTAGCATCCTGGGAGTGTTGGTAGATGAATATAAAAATATTCTTTCTAATACTAGAGTTCTGTCATGTTTATGTCTACCATGGAATTTTCCTAGAGAACCCTGCTGTCTATGCCCCTCATTACAGTTAGATTTGACCAATAAAACCCATACAGGTATATGCTTCTCTAGGCCTTGGTGCATTTTATGTCCAACCCATATGCCACATTGCTGCTGGCACATTACTGAACTCAGTTCAGACCTAAAGAACTATCTAGCAGACTCAACTCAAACTGTTAGTCCACAGAAAAGTGATTATTGCTGTAAATATAAGTAAATGGAATAAAAATAGTAGCCTCATCAAAAATGCATCTCTTACACATAAAAAGCATGTCATAGCCATGTTATTCAGATTCTACATTCACAATTTAACTGATAGTCATAGATATACAGACAAGTTTAACTGGTTGTATGATTTGGAATTCTCTGTGATTGTAGAATGGAGATGGTACAATAAGCAACATTCTTTCAAAGCCACAAATTATATGATACTAGGTATATGAAGAAAAAATATTTAAAGAGGGACCTCAAGATACCTAAGAGCCAGCAGGGGTATCTAACCCACTTTCTAATACACATATGAATCAACATAGATATAAAACCTAGGTTTAACCAAGTCAACATTTATTCAATTATGCACTGTGTGGGAAAGAGAGGTATCATCATGATTACAGTGATAAGATCCCCATAATTTCTACATCTTGATTGGACATCATAATTTAAGCCTATATCATCTAAGTATTTAAAGCTGAAGAAAGAGAACTCATTTCCAAGAATTACAACCAAAGTTTAAGGATTATTGGGTGGCCCTTAAACCCATTCCAATAGAAAGGGGTAGAATCCTATGAATTACCAGCTAGATTTTCTGTTTCCCCCAGAGGTGTGCTGGGAAGTCAGCTCAACCATGCTACAAGGACCAACAATAAGCATTGGAGTAGTGGCTTCCAGATGATGATCAAGGAAGGGAAAATATATTGGAAAGACACAAACCAGAGACATCTTGGATCTTCATTTATTTGGAAAAAGGTGATCAAAACAGCCTCAGGTAATAACAAAAACAGATGAGAAATGAGACAGAGAAAGTGATTCCTCCAGAAAGCTGTACAAACTAGGGCTAAGATATAGTTGTTGGCATGCCCATCTCTCCTATATTCTGCAATCTTCAATGAAAGAAAGAAAGACTATAATAGCCAATCTCCTTCATTCCATTTATTAATTTTGATCTTTGAAAGACATTACATACTTAAAGTTAGGGAGTATATTCCAGAAGAAAGATGACCCCTGCTACTCAAGTCTAACATCTAGATGAACTTTTGATTATCTTTAAGTTTACTGGCTTCTATTCTTTCTTTCTTATTTTCTTGGGTCTGTAAGTTGTTTACATTCTGGTATTGAGATTATTAATTTTGTAAAACAATAGAGAGAATGTGACACTGTGCTTTCACACCTGAGTCTTATAAGTGTGTTTTCATCAGTCATTCCCATGCTGGATTTTGTTTTACAAAGTTAAAACAATTTTTAAAAATACATCTTTTGACTTTGACAATTTTATGCATATATACAATGTATGTATCTTGATCACAGCTACCCTTACATTCTCCATTGATTCGCGCTAATCTGTGTCTCTACCACCTTCATGCCATCTTTTTCCTGAGGAACTTACTATTTTAGCACAGTGGGAGCGAGATCTTGGTGGGTTTAAGCCAGGGTGCCCCATGGAAGGCAAGAGACAATGATACCATGTAAACAAACCTCATATGTGGCAGCAGTCATGGTGAGTGGAAGCCTCTGAAAGAGACACATTTTATAGGTGGTGCTCACGTAAAAAGCTTTATGAGGTAGAGGAAGAAGGGAAGGGGGAGAAGAGAAAATGAGAAAGAGAATGAAGAGAGATAGGGTGGGAGGTGCAGGGCAAGAACCACAGAGGGACTTTGTGGTGTGGAAACTAAAGTCCCTCCACCTTGAGGCCTGGAGCTATTTTCGGAGTGGAGAAGTTTCTAAACCCCCAAGGCTAAGTACCCAAGGCCAAGTGCCCAAAACCCTCAAGGCTGAGCACCAAGGGCCAAGTGCTCAAGGTCCTGGGTAGTCAAAGGGCATTCTGTCCCAGCCAGGAGGCATTTTCGCCCCATTCTAAAACAATTAGCCAGCAGTTGCCCACCTGGCAGCAATAGTAAAGAAACTTTCTCTGAGCCCTTACTCACCAGCCTGATAACAGCATTCCTATGGTCTTTGTTTGATGTTTGCTTTAAAAAGAGCTTGCTTTTGGGTATGCAGCTCAGCTCAGTTCAGTTTCCAATCTGAGCTCAGTTGTTAAGACAGCAATAAAAAAAAATTTGCCTTGCATTTGCATTCAGAGAGTCAGTGTGATTCTGGGAATTTTTCTGGGGGGTCATTGAGACTGGGCAGAACAATGGCCAGAAGAAAAGGAAGGGGAAAAGGGAAAGTGAGGGGCGAGGAGCTTTTCTTAAAGGAATTTTCTCAGTGACATCAAGGTGATGGGTCAGCCAGAATATTACTTGCTTATTGGCCAGGATTCCAGGAAGTGGGTCAGAATGCTAACACTTACCAAATCCAATTAGTGCTGGTCAACCTACCAGTGGCTACACTCCCCATTTCCAAGAAGCTATCAATTGCCAAAAGTTCTTTTGCTATGGATGGAGACCCATGTGCTTTCCCCTATCTGTTGTGGGCTTCTTGACTTGATCTTGTGTGGCTCTTGTGCGGGTAGCCATAGTTGCTGTAAGTTATTGAGCACAATGACCACACCATGTTTTGAAGTCAACATTCCAAACACTTTTTCCCATTTTGTAGCTCTTAACTTTCTTTCTGCTCCCCTCTACTGTTAGGAACAGCCTTTGGAAGGAAATAATAGAGATATTTCATTTAGAGCTAAGTGTTCATTGGCCACCAATTCTCAAATCTTTGACAGTGTATGAGTCTCACAAAAATTTTTCTCTGCGAGAAGCTAATTCAGTGATGCAATTCTACTTCAATTAAAGACATTTAAAAAAAATGCTCCTCTGACAAAGGCTGAGATAATCACTAATCTGTAGAATTAAACATAAATATGTAGAAGGTACTTTGATAGCACATCTGTTCAGAATGATAACAGTGGTGCGTTTTCTCCCTCCCTCATACCTGTGACCTCCCAAGCCAATGACTTTTGGGAAGATTTACAGTACAAGCCATCAAAGCCCTCATATGGAGCAGATCTCAACTCCTAACCAGAAAATAGTTAATCTCCTCTACTCCAAATATGTAACTATTGTATCTATGGCATATCACCTCTGTCAGGTCAATATTTTATCCTGCAAGGTCCACTGTTGAGTAAGTTAAATGATGGGTTTTTGTACCCCAGAGGCCTGCATAGCACCTTCCAGACACTATGAAAGTTTGCCAGTAGGGATGAAGTTTCCAGGTCAGTCCCAGCTTGATTTCTCTGTTTAAAACAGAAGTGTGTTATATTTAGCTGTAGGGTCTTACACTCTAATTTTGGAGGGCATCCAAGAACAATGGCAATATCTTGAGTTGATTTGGGAGCCTCTGGGGCTTCCTGACCAACAATAACTCATAGGGAGGTATCCCACACCTGAAACTGGGGTTTTCATTTAATGATTCACATCTTCTGGGGAAAACTTTGCCAAACAATGTAGGATACTTCTCTTCAAACTCCTTTTCAAAAATTATATTTTAAAACAGTATGTTTTTGTAAGACCTTTTTGTATATCCTTAGATTTAGTTAACCCACCCTCACCCCAAATATATTTTTAAATTCTTAAATAAAAAGTATTGTGTGTATATGCACATTTGCCCATGTGCACTCATATGAAAATTGAAGCAGGTTACTGGATGTCTTCTTGCATTTACTTTTTGCCTTATTGCTTTGAAACAGAGTCTCCCATTGATGCAATTCATTCAGTTCATCATTGTATGGAAGCTAGCTGGCCAGCAAGCTCTTTGGATAAGTTAAATCTCTGTCCCCTAATGCTGAGATAAAAGGAACATGTAGCCATGCCTGGCTTTCCACTCATGTCCTGATGCCTGCAGAGCAAATATTCTTACTCAGTGAGCCAACTTCCCAGTCCACATTCTCTAAAGTTTCGTTATGGCTTATTTCTATGTCTCTGCTACAAAAATCAAGTAAGGTGGTAATAACTTCTAGTATATAACATACTTTCCTTTATAGCCTAATTTGTTTTTTGTTTTTTTTTGTTTTTGCTTTGATGTTTGGGGTTTTTAGTTTCTGTGTTTAGTAGTCATTTGGTTTATTTGATATGGTTTTAGCTATTGCAATGGATTCATTGATGAGCACATGATTGACTTAGACAGTAGAAGATATAGTGATATCCATACAGAGCTGGACCAGAAGCTTGACCTCACTTTGAAACCCATGATTGGTGCTCATGTGACTTTGGAGAACTCACATAACATCTCTGAAACTCAAACTGTTCATCTAAAAAATGAATGGTGTAGCTGTTACGTCAGGGTCATACCAGAAATTCAACAGTACAATAGAGATGAAAACTGTTATACAATATCTTCTCATTTCATGACATGGACTCCCTCAGATACATAATGTGGACTACAGAAAGAGCAAAGGGTATAATACTCAAGAAATTGCAGATATTGAGAAGCATCAACTATAAGTTTAGAAGAAAGATCACTGTGATGAGTAATTTGGTTTGATGACTTGATGAGATTTAGAATCACCATGGGAACAGACTTCTACATGTGTCTGTCAAGGAGTTTCTAGATTATGTTAATTGAGACAGGAAGACTCTTCCCAAATGTGGGCATCACCATTCCATAGATGGAACAAAATAAAAATGAGAATGTAAAGCTTGTACTCGTTTTTGTCACTTTCTGCTCTTTGACTTCAGATTAAATGATGTGATCAGCTCCTACCACATGATTTCTTCACAGTGATGGACTGTCTCTCCTCTGACTGCAAGCCAAAATAAACCCTGCTTTAAATTGCTTTTTCTCTAGGCACTTTTGCCACTGCAACAAAGAAAGAGTCTTAATCATTCACAGGAGTCCCACAAAGTAGGCAGAGGTTTTCAGGACTATCTGGGTCCCCTCTTGGGATTTTTATTCCTGTTAGTATGAATTTAAGAATGGACTCGGGAGAAAACTTGAGGGTAAGTTTTTAGAGTTTAAAAGAAAATTCTCAAAGCAGGGAAGCTGTGAATCCAAGCAGGTGTCCAGCGTTAGGACATGGAGAAAAGTCAAGAAATTTATGTCATTGGAGACAGACATGGAAATAGACCATTAGGCTGTTTGTCACAAGTAATGTTGCTTTAGAGAAAGAGTTAATCCCAGAGTATTAGGGAAAGTATATTGAAAAAGAGAAGAGATTAAAGAAGAAAAGGAAAAGTTATGCTTTTAAGTTAGGATTGAGGAAAGGAGACAGACCCAACAGAACCTCATGGCAACTCTATAATGTCTATGGTAAGGATGGGGGATTCTGGGAAAGAAAAGCACATGATCTCATTTAGAAGATAATTATTCCTCCTACTTCTTTAGCATAGTTTAAGGCAGACCTGTCTCTGTCCTCCTATGGGGAGTGGGGTGGGAGAGTGGTCCTTTGACCAGGTGAGGTGCCCAACTAGGTTATCAATGAAGGCAGAAGTCGGTGGCATGCTTCCCACTAAAGGTAGAGTTTGTCTCTTACTGTAAAAGCAGTAACTAAAATGCTCACCTCAAACAGGAGCCATTGAGTATATATGGGAGGAGTTACTGGCCTTGAAGATGAAAGGGTGTGATCCCTGAAGCAGGACAAGGAACATTCTATGAAAGTGGAAAATGGGGGGAATGCAGGGCTCCAGAGCTTAACATCTTATCCTGCTGTGAAAGCACGATTCTTTCTCTAGGCTCTTTAGTAAATTAATAAACAGAAAAACGGTTTGCTCTGCATACAGCTCCAGTCTACAAAGCCTGGCAGTCCTCAAATGCTTACTTAAAACTTCTTCAAAGATACTTAGTTAATAAACAATGGAGGAGCTTGAGGCTTGTAATTGGCATGCTTAAGATAGACCAACCGATGGTGGGACAGCTCTTAACTGTCCCAAAATTAATAGGTGAAGGTGAAGGGTTTAGTGTGTGTGTGTGTGTGTGTGTGTGTGTGTGTGTGTAGCTGTTGGCTGTTTCCATTTCAAGCAACATTCTGGGCCTGAACCAGGCCACACAAAGTCACTTTTAGCAGATGATGACGGAAAAACAAACATACAAAAACCAACAATAACTATGTTATTCCTTCTTCAACTAGCGTGAAAGATGGAGCCCCTGCTGTACAAGTGCTGGCCTGGATTTTGTGCTGAGAAGGTCACAACTGGACCCTTACTAAAAGCAAGATCAACGAGAGCTGAGGTTCACCTGTGCTGCCCATGGTGTCTAGCTGTGTTATGCCTGCACGTAAGAATTTTCATGATCGCCACCTGAGAGACTGTAACGCATGAGGATTTTATTGTTACATACAGGTTACAGACAGGTTTCCATTACCCATGCTGATAGCCTGGTTCAGGTGTGGTGAAAAAGCTAAGGACCCCATCCCTGATGGTCGAGGGTCTTTAAAACAAAACGTACGCAAGCAAAATGAGACACACCTTGGCATTCCAGGACTGGGAAAAGGGGTAACACCCCCCCAACATTTCTTTGTTTAGAGAGCCATCTTAAAGTAAGGGAGTCTCACTCAAGGGTGGACATGTTTCAGAAGCTCTTTCATAAAGTAATGATTCGGTCACACCTTGGAAACCTGAAGGGGATGTTTAATGGGTAAGGAAAGAAATCCCTAGTAGGGATTAGAGATGTATGTGGAGTCTGGAGGTTTCCATCAGCAATTAACTTCAAGCTTTTCTCTATTAACTTTAAGTCCAGTAGCAAAATGGAAAAAGTTATTACTGAAAATGATTGTGAAGGTTTGGAAATGTAGCCATCAATCATATTAGTATTCACACACACACACACACACACACACACACACACACACACACACAAAGTTTTTAGCTAGCCTCCTTTTTCCCCCATGATCAGGATCAAAAACCCCAATACTTGATGCTAATTTTTTTGCTTCTTACACCATAGCAACAGACTCAAAAGGCCTCTCATTGTGAGAGCCTATTGTGTCTTAAAACAAAACAAAATGGAACCAGAAAGAGAAACATTTAACAAGAAAGCAGTACTCTGACCCTCCACTGACTAAAAGCTGTTAATCAAGTTTAAATTTAGCTCCCACGAAGTCTCCAAAGAAAAGAAAAACAAGAGGGCCTCTGCCACAAGAGAAACAAGACTCATGTCAACAAAGGGCAGCCTGGGAAAACAAAGGGTCTTGATGAGACAGGTCTGCCACCCCAAAGCTCATTAACAATCACATGCAGCCTCTGGGCTGATTCTCCTGGTAGGCCTGCACCATCACGAGCCTGTGGCTCAGTGGCAGTCTTCCCAGTTGCCCTCCGTGGGACTCCAATGCTCTTGTATACTCTACACCTCAGACCCTGAGGGATCAGGACAGCAGGGAAGGAAGGGGGCAGGAAGCCAGGAAATGCCACATCTGAAGTGAAGAAAAGCAAAGCTATTGTCCTTATCTCCCCACTGATAACTAATAGTGAGGGATGGGTAACAGGAGGTGGTGGGCAAGTTCTTGAAGGCAATATGCTGTAAAGGGGGCCAGGGATGTGGCGTCTATACTTTCATTTCTAGCCTTATGGTTTTCTAAGATGTTTTCACACTTAGAAGGACCCTTTTTATATCAACCTATTTTTCCATGCATGAGGTCAAATTTTATTATTCAAGGGTTACTTTGAAGTTGGTAAGTGCCTTCAAGAATTTTCATTTTCTTTTCACAGCAGCAGCTGGATATGCAGGAATATGATGGATAAATACTGCTTACAAATAGTGGCAAAATCCTTAATCTCCCTTTCATCCCTAGGTTCTAAGGATCTTGCTCCTTTCTGATTTCTTCTGAATGAATTCAGACAAGGCACACAGAGCAGAGTACAAAACACAAGCAGAGTTTATTACACAAAACTATTAAGGGAGAGAGTGTACAGAAGCCACTTAGAGAACCATAGAGAAACACACTACCAAAGGATGAGAAAGACCAAAGGGACCCCTGTACCAACCTACATGTTTAGGTAGGCTTTAGACTATTTAAAAAGTTTCTATAATAGAAAGCTATCCTGGGGCATATTTTCTGTCCTACTTAGATTAACTCTTAAGATACAAGACAACAGCACATTTTTTTTCTTTACTAGAAAACCTGTGATGAGAAAGTTATTTTTATTATTTTTGACCAAGTTTAAGTGACACATTCCTATCTATGGTAAAATATGACATTTAGTTTTAGTCCTGATTTTATGAGGAAGAGGTTCATGCCCAGTGACCTTAAAGACTACTGTTTTTTTTTTTTAAATCAATTTATTCTTTGGTAATTAGATATACCTATATAACATATTCTGATCATGCTCGTATCCTCACCCTTATCTTTCTCTTGCCCTGTCATCTACTTCCTCTACCAAGTCCCCCATGTCCCTTTTCACATGCTGGTCATTTGTCTTTTGCTTTGTGACCCTTTAACCAGGTCCACTCTCATGTGAAGTTATCAACTGGCACATAAGTAATTCACCAGTGGCTACATTGCTAAAGATAATGGAGTCCTTTTTCCCAGCAGCCATTGATTTCCATTAGCATTCCTGAGTAGGGAAGGGCCCCACAAGCCACTTCTCAATTTGTGACTGAATGTTTTCAGGCTCAATCTTGTGCAAGCTCTATGCAGGCAATGGTGGCACCTGTGACTTCATAAATGCCACCACCAAGTTATGCCCTTAAGACCATGTTTCATGGTCTTCTCACATCATCTAGATCTTTAATTTTTCCTCTTCTACAGTGATTCCTAAGCTGCGAAGGGGATGATATAAGTGCCTCATTTAAGGATAAATACTCTGAAGGATTTTGCTTCAAAGAGAAGTTTCATTGGTCAAGGATGAGAACAGTACTGATGAGAATAAGAATAGAAATTAGGCAGTGTAGGAACAGGAACCTCAATTTTGGTCTTTGGCAAGAAACTGGGAATGTCTTTAGTTCTGTCCTGTTCAGAAGCCAGAAATGCCAGAAATGTTTAAGGACTCTGCTTCTTGCTCTGGTGTCTTGTTACCATGCTTCTTCTCCATGACCTAAATGTATATCATTGCCTGGAAGCTACATGTGAGAACTTGACTAAGCTATATGAAGATCTCATGGGTGGGTTAAATTGACTGGCCAATCCAACTCCTATGCCTCTGTTAGTTCTCACAGGCAGTCTGCATATCCAGAAATGAGTTCATGCTGGACTATAGAAGGATTTCTAGTGGTTATACAAAAGTCAGCATTCCTCAGAACTTGTGAAGCAGGTTTTCTGTTTCCCAAAGGATGTCATTTTTCTTACCTCTGGCAGAAAGGACATGACTCTCCCACTGACATATACCTGTGATACCTATCAACATATCAAATCTTATGCTGGCCTCATGAGTCCTTCAATATCACAAGTGTTATACAATTCAAATTCCACGCTAGTATCATAGCCCTTCTTAGCTCTTAAACCCCCTCCAGCTCAGGAGCTTTCCTCCCCACGACTACTCATCCTTCTAATAACCCATCAACTCTTGGTATTCTCTAACTATTCCTTCTCTTGCTATCCTTTTGCATATTTCTCATATTCTCTCGCTATTCCCTTTTCTCTATCTCTTGCTATCTTGCTGTTTTCTCTATTTCTCTCACTCTCATGCTTCCCTAGCCCTGGCCATGTCCAGTCTGTTTTTCTTTCTTCTCTGGACTCTTCCAGATGCCTCTGGGTATTTCCTCTCTCTTATTCACAATAAAAGCTCGTAATTCAGTGGTCACCTCAGCAGTTTCTTTACTTCTTCCCAGTCATACATATGGTACTAAACACCCAGGAGGGGGTACAAACGGGCCCTTTTCCAAGGGGTCTGGCCTCTCCTAACTGAGCCATGCTGCTGGTTCGCCTCTCCTTAGGTATAGATCACTTCTTTCTGCTAGCTTCTGTTACCCACTATATTTGACTCCAGATTTTAGAGCCTGCCTCTCCAGATGCTTCTCCTCCATCTGCAATAGCTCCTTGTTCCTCCTTGACTACTCTAAAAAGGGCCATCCCAGAGCAGCCTGCTCAGTCTCAGTCTCTCTCCTACCGCTACAAAGATCATGCTGGTGCCTCAGGCAGCTTCTCTAGCCCTATTGGGCACTTGTTATGTGGAAAGAGATGTCTCTCCATTGTGTTTTGGAACATCTCTTTCTAGAAAGTCTTGCAGTCTGCTTGGGGATACCCCAGATTGAAATTTCTGTCACCAGGCACTTACCATTCCCTCTCTGTCTTTGCTTTCCCTCCATACATATTCTCAACTCACACGTGGAGCTTACTTTGTCTCTATAGAAATGTCTTCTGTCTCATACTTGCTCTGTTCCTGGTGCCCATCCATCTGTCTCTTTTGCTTGCTGCTGGAGCCTTAATGCCACGGGCTCTTTCTAAGCTAAGTACCTGCCTTCTCAATCTCTTCCTCTCCTCAGACTAACAGAATTCATTTAAGCCTTACTTTAAGGCTTGGTTTCAGTATAAACTAGACAGTCAGTTTTAATGGCCAGTAGGTAACACCACTTTGTTTCCAAAATTTCTCAGATTGTAACAACTTCTGCTACTGCACAAGAAAATGATCCCCAAATCTCTTATCTCTAATCTTATGGTTATCTCCACTCTCAACATCTCATGTCTCTCAGTCTTCTTTACTCACTGGTCACTCAGTTCAGTTTTACAGAGATTCAAATGTCATCTGGGTATGGATGCTATTAAACATTGCCCATGCTGTTCTGCTCTATAAAAAATGCTGCATCTGGAGTTGTATTATGGCTCTCTCTAGTCCTAAGCATGCTTATAAAAAGTTTTCTATGAAGTCTCTGTCCTGGATCAGGCTGGCCACATGATTCTGTGACAGGGTAAGAGAGAAACAGAACATCCCAGGCCAGGAAAAAACACTATGTGCTTTAAATAGCTAAAAAGTATACCATTCTCAATAAGGATTTATAAGTTTATCAGGTATGGTTTTAAAAAAATCTATAAACATAAGACTTATAACAGAAAGGGCTGGTATTAAAAAAAAATCTATACATAGGCAGTATTAATTGCTCTGGGAATATGTTCTGGCATGTTGGTAATATTTCTCCCTCCTACTAACTTAATAAAAAGCTGATTGGCCAGAAGGCAGACAGGAAATGTGGGTGGGGCTACCAGACTAAGAAAACTCTGAGAACAGGAGAGCCGAGCAGAGATGTCATGAGAGATGCCAGAAAGATGGTAGAGAGATACCAGCAAGATACCAGTGGGGATATCAGCAGACTCATAGGAAAACCATGCTACTCTGAGGAAAGGTACCAAGCCACATGGCTAAACAAAATAAGAATCATGGGTTAGATTAAGAATTAAGAGTTAGCAAGTTATATGCCAGAGCCATAGACCAAGCAGAATGTAATTAATACAAGCTTCTGTGTGTTTTTTGGGACTTTGGGACTGCTGGTCTAGACCTCAAGGCTATACAGAGTTAAGCAACCACAGGTAGGTCCAAATCTTGGGGCAAGTCCAGGTTCTCTCTTCACTATTTTTTCTCAAAACAGTAAATTAGCTTGAGAAAAATAGGCTTGCCCAGCACATTTTAAAAATAACCAACATGTAGGTGGTATATGTGTTTAGTCACAGATCAGACACCTATAGTGAAGCTGTGTGGCTGGGAGAAAATTTATTTCAAGGAGTGGATTTTAACTTTTCAATTTATGAGAAGCTCCCAGGACTTGTTAAAAATGCCATAGCATGCAACAATGCCTTTATGTCTGATCCACTAGGTCTGGAAAGAGACTCAATTATCAACACTTGTAATAGAGAGGGTCTCAATTGTAATGAGCAGGGCATGAGGGATTGGAACTACTGCTTATATTCCTTAGTGCAACTCTATCATCATTATTTTACACTTATCAAGACAAGCTACCAATTCTCCTTCAGACAAAGAGGGAGAGGACTCTGGGTCCTGATTGCTTACTTGTAAGCAACCTTTAAAAATCTTAACCAGGGTCAAAACAACTACAGCATATAAAAGGTTCTAAAGTTGCACTATAAAATCTTCCATTGCTGGCCTTTGAGGAGTAAGGGCAAGTTCAAGGACTAATTTGTTCCACTGCACACGATTCTTGAGTTGAACCTTTGGTTTTACATGCCTTATGCTAATGTAATGTCCTCGAAGCCTTAATACCTAGCTTACATCAAAAGATACAATCAAGTAGCAACATCCTAGAGACATACCTCAGTCAAGAAAAGGCTACCTACATTATCTCTAATGTGGTCTTCACTTATGAGGTCATACATATTGCTTCCCAATGAGTATATATGTGGTTTGTCTTCTAAATAAAACTCTTGCTTACTGGCCTGTTGCATGCACCTATAAATTTCTTTTGTTACAGAAACCAAGAAATTGGATAAAAGAAGTCTATGCAATAGTCTACGCAGTTCTTGAGCACATGGATTATAAATGTATCATCATGCCCAATTCATGTGGTATTGTGATTTGAACCCAGGAATCCATGTATGCTAGGTAAGAATTATACTAACTGAGTCATACCCCAGCTGGATACCTGGGTATTTTGTAAGAATAATGTAAAATGTAACTGATATAAGAAAGAGCAGCTCCCATAGACTAGTTAGCATAGATTCCTGTAACAAAAGGACTACTAAAAGAAGCAGAAACTGCACCTCTATTTTATGTAGACATGAGCGACACTCATGGGAATGAGTGAATGAGAAGTTTCCCAAGAGATAGCCTTTGAATTTCAGTGTCTAAAGCATCTTCATCCAAAAATAGAACAATTTTAGAAATGTCAATGAAAAAGAAGTTCAAGCTCCTGTGGGAGTCAACTTGGTGGAAGGTTAAAAAAAAAATTAAAGGTTTGTTAGTAACATTTGTTAACTTAGATTATTATTCCACAGCCAATGAGGATCCAAAGTTTTCCTTGGTGGTTAGCCTAGGGTCTTCTGGTAAGGGGAAGTTTTTTTTTAAAAAAAAATTAGGCATGATTTTAGTCAAACAGAGCAGAAAGCTGTTTTTTTTTTTTTTTTTTTAATTCTGCTATGTTGCAGAGTCATATTCTGCTCTCCATAGAGTACCCAAACTTTTCCTACCCTTCTTTTTCAGTTGCTAGACTCTCATCATTGGCAGTAGATATTGTTACCACTGATTTATACGGCTTCTTAGTTGTAAGTAAAATAAAATAATTCAATTACATAAAATATTGTCTTTTTAGATATACAAATTTTTTATCATTTTTTTTCCTTTTCATCATGTCTCATAGGTCATTCCAAATGCTACAGTTTCTGTTACCCTATTTTCTTTTAATGCCCAGTGAGGATGAATAACTTTGGTTAATGTTTCACTTTCTTTTAATGAGTGCACATTAATATATAGACATACCTTATGCATCTAAGCAGTCTCTTTTTCTTTTTTGTTGAAAATATATAATTTTGCCTCACCTAATATATCCTCATTAGTTTCCCCTCCTTCTACACCTCCAAGTTCTTCACTCCTATCTGGATCTACTCCCTTTCTGTCTCTTGTTAGAAAATGACTAGGCTTCACTCCTGCAGGGAGGCAGGCAGGCTGACTGTAGACCTATACATTTCCCTCTACTCCTCCAGATAGGATCTCCCAGGCTCATTCCCAGATCTGCATCAGAACACCTGCAGCATCCTCTCTTCCACCCCCTCCCCCAGCTCCCATCTGCAATAGAGCCCACAGATCTTTCCCTCCTAGCTTCCCTTCCTCCATTCAGTGCTTTATACCAGCCCCAAACGCCAGCAGGCACTCCCTGGGAACCCACAGGTCACCCTGACCAGGGAAGCAAGTAGACTAAATGTAGATCTCCACTGCTCCCTCCATTCCTCCAAATCCAGTTCCCCAGACTCAACATAAAACCAGCTACACTGAACTTGATAGAAAAGAAACTGGGAAATACCCTTCAATGCATTGGCACAGGTGACCACTTCCTAAATATAACACAGACACTGAGATTAACAATTAATAAATGAGACCTACTAAACTGAAAAGCTTCTGTAAGGCTAAGGACACAGTCAATAAGACAAAATGACAGCCTACAGAATAAGAAAAGATTTTCACCAACTATATATCTGACAGAGGACAGAGATCTCTAAAATATATAGAGAACTCAAGAAACTAGAGCCCAAAGCCCCAAATAACCCAATTAAAAAATGGGGCTCAAAGCTAAATAGGGAATTCTCAACAGAAGAATTACAAATGGCTAAAAGGCATTTAAAGAATTGCTCAACATCTTTAGCTATTAGAGAAATGCAAATCAAAACAATTTTGAGATACCACCTTATACATGTCAGAATGGCTAAGATCAAAAAACGCAGATGACAGCCTGCTGGAGGGGATGTGGAGCAAGGGGAACACTTTTTCATTGTTGGTGAAGTGTAAACTTGTACAGCCACTTTGGAAAGCAGTATGGTGGTTCCTCAGAAAACTGGGAATCACTCTCCCCAAGGATCCAGCAACACTACTATTGAGCATATTACCCAAGAGATGCACATTCTTACCCCAATAGCATTAGCTCAACTATGTTCATAGCAGCATTATTTGTAGTAGCATGAATTTAGAAATAACCTAGATGCCCCTCAACTGAAGAATGGATTAACAAACTCTGGTACATTTATACAATGGAGTACTACTCAGCAGAAAAAAAGATGACATTTTAAAATTTGCTGGCAAATGGATGAATTTTAAGAATATCCTCCTGATCGAGGTCTCACAAAACCAGAAGGATAAGCAGGGAATGTACTCACTCATTAATGGACTTTTAAAAAATATAGTAAACACTTTTTTAGATTAAAAAAAAGAGTAATCCACATAGATATGGGAAATACACAGAGAGTTTGGATCCTGTATGTTATTGTATTGATTTTGAAGTATGTGGTTGTTGAGAAGCAAAAGACACCTGCTAGGAGACATGAAATTGTTAACTGGACTACTAAATTGAATCAATCTAGATATTTTAGGAATGCCTTAACTTTAAAACAGAAGTCAAAAAATATATTCATCAAATGGAAATAAAAAGTTCTTTCAAGTTTTGTTCCCACAGGAGATGAGAGGCTAAGTATTCCTTCAGGAATGATATTGATCAAGCGATATCTCTTAAAACTTGACAGGTGTTATCTATCAGCAAAGGTCACTACTGGTCTTCCAGGACTTGATCATTATCTCAAAACTTTCTCAGGGACCTCTGGCAATGGTTTCAACCACAGATAGCAGGAAGCTGATTGGAGAAAGTGACATCTACATTCCTAAGAGTTGGGGGACAGAGCTGGTTTTTGGTGGGTTGAGAGATATTGGTTATAATTTAGGGAAATATAGAAATATACAAAGAAAAAACAACTATTAATATCAGATATTTTGCACTGGCATAAATTTTGGTAAATTGATACTAATTTGAAGCTAATTTTGTTTTTCTTTCTTTGTGTGTATGTGTGTATTTCTACTTTTGTTTGGGGGTATTATTCATATGTAGTTCATTTAAAAATGCAACGTATAAATAAGAAATGATGTTAGTAGTTGATGTATAATAATTAAGCTTGTAGTCACATTAGGTATGTTTTCTAAGCTAAATAGGTATATTTAAGATAAATGGTGTTCACACAGTTTGAAGACCTATAGAATGTGTTCTGTTAACCAAGGGCTTTTCATGATAATGAGACACATATGCTTCTGCAGCATCAATTTACTTTATAAAAGGGTGATGGGCATTGAAGACATTTCCTATGGAATGTGCTTTCATTGTGGGACCTGTTCTTGCTGTAGCCAGCTCTGCTGCTTGCCGTTTCTTCAGCTTTCACCTCTGAACCAATCATATATTTTTTTCCAGAAATTCACTGGAGCATAGTATGTTAAATTCAGTCTTGGAACTCACAACTCAAGAATCCAGGGCCAGTGCTTCAGGAGAAGATTTCTGTGACAGCAGATTTCTGGAATCCTAACCCCTGAGTGAATTCCCACCTTAGACTAAAAAACCCTAGGTCACATTTGAGGACCTGCTTTCTGTTCTAGAAAGAGCCTTACACTCCACCTTGAAAGGTGTGCACCCATGTGTGTCTGCAAGACTCACCTGGCTTCACTATACTTCTTTCTCAGTCTGTTGCTATGAGGTCATCCCTTTGGTCCAATCAAATTTCCACTAACTCATCCTGTCTTTATTTTTATCTAAGCATATAAGTAGACCATTCTCATCACATCCTAGAGTCTGCGTTCTGGAAACTCTCTTTGCATTTACAATTCTATCAAAAAAATTTGTTATGTTTTTACCTTGTTAATCTGTGTTTTTGTCACCAGTGTGGACTGTGATCATTATAATGAGTGAGCAAAGAAATCACACTTTTTAAGCCAGGCACTTCATTGAGAAGACTCCTATTGGCTTTGTACTATAGCCGATGGATCAATGGTTATCTTAAAAGCAGCCAGAAATACACATCAAAATATAGAAATCTCAGGCTCTAGACATGTGTTTAGTCCCTGACCAATGTAATGAAGGAATTAGAACAGATATTCTCAAAATCCTTGTCAAAGTCTAGAACTTGATAATTTTATTATTTGTGCTTATTGAGATACAAGGTTCCAAGTGTCTAAAGGACGGGTATTTTAAGACTGTCTCTGTCCCCCTGTCGATGTTTTCTGCCAACACCCAGTGCTAGGTAAAGCAGGGTTTCAGAAAACTCCTTTTCTGGCTCTTTCCCCCTTACACAGCTGTTTTCCGCCCCTCCCCAGAAGTCACTAACTCCCTTTGTGCTGAGTTTCTCCATCTGTGAAATATGAGGCTGAGTACCCATCGCCTCCCATGGGTATTCTGTGTCTGTTGGGCTCCTTCACACAGCACTCACTATGGGAGCATTATCTTTAAACCAAGGTTGGCATTTCCTTCCTTTCCTTTCTTGATCATAATTTGATCCGAACTTCCTCAGGAGCCTCTTGTCTTTGTAATTTGTCAGTGTTTCTAATCCTGTTTTCACATAGTTCAGAGCTATGGTGATGCTAATGATGTCATTGATAATTAGCTGGGAAATGACAGAAACCTTTGAAAAAGTGTGCTGTGATCATGAATAAAAGAGTTAAAAGAAATACCCTGGAAACAAAACACACACAAAAGAAAACTAAAAAGAAAGAAAGAAAGAAGGAAATAAAGCCCATACTGACAGTATTAACTTAGGAAAAGGGGCAGATCCAAACAAAAAAAAATTTACATAAGACAGAGTTGCCAGAACAAACAGCAATTCACATAAACAATTATATTTAAAATTTACATAAATGGAGAATAGATTTTTAGTTTAAGTATATCCCACTCAAGAGACAAGTCCAGTGACCATACTAAAATTTCTGTTGTTTATCTGAAATTCAAATTTGATTGTCTGATATTGATATTTGTTAAACCATATGACCCTAAGAAGAATTAAAAAGCTGGCCTTTCTATGAAGCCTCTTCTGCAGGGAACAGAGAGTCAAGGGTGAAACTGGATATCTTGAGGTTCTTCAAACATTAAGCAGAGAAACACCCCTAAGTAAACAAGAAGTGCTCAAAATTTCCCATCAGTTTTTCTGTGACAACAATATGGGTAAGAAAACAGGATGCTTTTAAACTCTCTGTGTTCCTATATTTGTTTCTAGAAAAATCTTTAAAGAAAATGATAAAATAATAACAACAATGAGCAAAACAAAACTAAGAACAGCAGCAAAAACCCACTTGTCACTTTTTACAGCACATATCAACACTGTCCCTGGAGCAGCCTCTGTTTTTTCCTGGGTCTCACTCAAGCTGGCTTGGAGCTCACTATGAGGCTAGAGATGACCTTGAACTTGACTCTACTTCCTGAGTCATTTATGTGCTGGAGACTGAACCCAGGGCTTTCTGCATGTAGGCAAATAATGAGCTTCAGCCCTATCCCATTTTACCTTTTGTTTTAAGTTAGCCTTTTGATTAGTATGAAAATAAATGGATTTCATAAACACAAGCACACACACACGTCTTTGTACTTTGTTCTTATGCTCCTCCATATATTATCTTCTCCTTTTCCTTCTTTGTGCACAGGTGGTATGTTACAGATGTGGGAGAGAGTATTTGGTATATGTTTACATGTATGCGTGATATGTCATGAATGCAGGTTTGCATATGTCATCCTGCATGTGTAGTAGTCAGGGAACAACATTCAGAGTCACCTTGGATTTGAGCCAGCTGTCTCTTGCATTTTCTGCAGCTGAGTACATTTAGGCTAGCTGGACCTTCAGCTTCTTATGGGTTCTTCCAACTTCATTTTTCTTCTCCCTTAGGAATGCTAGGATTACAAATGCATGCTACCACATTTAGGTTTATATGTGTGTTCTGAGGACTGAGGCATAGAACTATGGTTTACATGGTACACACACACACACACACACACACACACACACACACACCTTTACCCACTGAGTGAAGAACCTGGGTATAAAAACAATCACACTTTAACAATTGTAGCTCAAAGACCAGTATTTGGGACTCAAAATATTCTTATTCCTAAAGGTCTGGGCTGTGGTGATATATTGTTTGTAATTTAACAAATAAAATTTGCCTGAAGATCAAAGGGCAGAGGCAGACACAAAATTAGCCATACAGGTCAGGCAGTAGTGATGGGACACACCTTTAATCCTAGCACTTGGGAGGCAGAGATCAATCTGGGTCTCTGTGAGTTCAAGGCCACCCTGCACTACAAGAGATCAATTTAGTCTGAAAGAGAAACAGAGCCAGTCTGTGGTGGCACTCACCTTTAATCCCGGCAATTGGGATCTCATGCCTTTACTCCCAGCACTAGGAAGATTGAGACAGAAAGTGATATGGCTGGGTAGAGAAAGAAATATAAGGTGGGAGGAGATAGGAGTTTGGCTCTTCTTTTCAGCCGAGGACTCAGAGGCCAGTCGGATGGAGAAAACACCTTAATGAGGTTTCCTCTTAAGTGTGCCAAGCTGTAGACTAAAGTTAACTAGAACTTACGTATGCACAATTTTAATCTATATGAGTGACAATATGCAATATTTGTCTTTCTGAGTCTGGCTTATTTGCTTAATACAATGATTGCCAGTGTCATCTATTTCTCTGTGAAGGATATACTTCTGTTCTTGACAGTAGAACAGTAGACAGTCCTGTACATGGATTAAATTTCCTTGATCAGCTTATAAACATCATGTTGATCTCTTATATTTGCTATTGTGAATAATGCAGCAATAAACGTGGATGAGCAAGTATCTCTCTGTGGTACGCTGACTTAGAATCCTTTAGGTACATACCCAGAAACAGTATGGATGCATCATATAGTAGCTATGTTTTCAGTTTGTTAAAGAACCTCTATGTAGATTTCCATACTTGCTGCACAAATTTACACTTCTACCAGTAGCGAATAAGGATTCCTATTTACCTATTTCATGGCCAGCATTTGTTATTATTTATTTTCTTAATGGTAGCCATTCTGACAGAGCAGTGGGGGAGGAGTAGAATTTTAAATTCATTTTAATTTGTATGTTCTTGATGGCTAGAGATTAACACTTTTTAAAATCTTACTGGCTATTTGTGTGATATCCTTTGATGACTGTTTACTTAGTTTGGTTTGATTTGAGGTATTTACATCTTAGCAGTACATGCCCTTGGAAAGTGAGGCAGAGACAGGAGATCTCTGTCATTTCAAGGCCAGCCTGGTCTATATAGTGAGTTTCAGGACAGCCAGGACTAAATGATAGGTTTTTTTGGTACCCCAATAATAGGCTTCTCCATCACTAAGCCATACCAAGACAAACTAAAAAGTAAAAGAACAGGTTTTGGGCAAAGCTCTAGGTGACCCTAGAGTCCCCAGAGACCAAGGGGACAAGAGAAAAATTATGTGGCCTGCCTAAAGGAGGGAGCCTAAATACCCTGTAGGTGGTGGCTATGATTCATACTCCCAAGCTGGCTTTGTGCCTGGTTATAAAGCTTTGGACAGGGACTTGGGGAACTGGCAGCTCTAGGGAAGGAGCTGCCACACCCACCACTGAGATGGCAAAGTTTGAAGAGTAAAGAATGGGGCAGAGATGGGGATTCCAGCTGACATCTACACAGTGAAGCCTTGTCATAGACAAATAAAACAACAAAAAAGAAATAGATAGTCTACATAACAAGAAAAGCTGAAATTGTGTGTGTGTGGGGGAGAGTGACTGCATGCACTTGGGTGGGCCAGAAGGGAGTGTTGTCTAGTGCCTTCCAACAGTGTCGCCTGCCTTATTGCCTTGATACAAGCTCTCTGAAGCAGCCTGTACTAGCTGGGCTGGCTGACCAGTTAGCTCCTGCCGCTGCCCTCTGACCATGGGGCTATTGGCACTTGCTATTATGTTCAGCTTCTTACTGGGATCTTGGAGTGGGAAGCTCAGCTTCTTAATCTCTCTTACTGCTCTGTCTCTAATCCAAAACTGTAATTCTTCTGCAGAGAATTTCAAGGTGATATGAAGCAAATTGGGTGTTTTTATTTATTTTTTTTGTTATCTTTTTTTGAGACAAGATTTTATGTAGTCCAGGCTGGCCTCAAACTCTGCTCTGCAGCTGACCTCATGATCCTCCTGCTTCCCAAGAGCTTGTATTGTAGGTGTACATCAGTATGCCTGGCTTAAATGAGCCTAGAGCTCATCAAGAAAAATGTTTAATAAACATGGATGCAAAGACATTGAAAGAAAGAAGGAGAAGAGGGGTTCTCTTTTCTTAAAATGGGGGGTATTTCTTACTTTGTAGCTCAGGCTAGCCTAGAACTCACTATATTCCTTCCTGACTCTGCTGCAGAATTGTTGAAACTGCAGCATGCCCCATCATGCCCCACCTTCTCTAGGGGACTGATGAGAGATGCCTCTGATTAGCAGATACTCTTGTGAGGTTTTAAACCATGTGCATGGTAAAAACATGCTTCTTGTGTGTATTATCAATTCCTTTGGCCTGTTTTAGTCTTATTAGCTAGTAAACTTGTACAATGCACTCCATAAACTCCTTTATAGTCTACTAAGGAAGAACGTTTTTAGATAAGATGAGTATACCTAAATGTTTACCAAGGTTCTTAGTCAGTGATGTATGGCTGTGAAGACACACTATGAATAAGACAAAAGAAACTCATAAAACAAAGCATTTATTTGGGGGGCTTGCTTATAGTTCCAGAGAGTTAGCCCATGATCATTATAGCCAGAAGCATGACAGCAAGCAGGCAGGCAGGCAGGTATGGGGCTGAGAAGAGAGAAAGGGAGAGGAGGGGGAGAGAGAGAGAGAGAGAGAGAGAGAGAGAGAGAGAGAGAGAGAGAGAGAGAGAGAGAGAGAGAGAGAAAGAGAAAGAGAGAAAGAGAGAGAGAGAGGAGACTTGGTATGAGCTTTGAGATTTCAAAAGCCCGTATCCACCAATAAGGCCACACCTCCTAATCCTTCCCAAATAGCTTCACTATTGGGGACTAAGCATTCAAACACAAGAGTCTATGGAAGTCATTCTCATCCAAACCACCACAGCAACACGACCCCTGTGAATCATCACTCATGCTCACTTTAACCCACTATATTCAATTGCCAACTGTGAAAAACATAATGTGCTTGCTTGCTTAATATCTACTAGAGTTTCTTTCCACTGTATCTTCTTGCTACATTGCAAAAAGACAGGAACTTTTTAAATGTCATTTCCTGTGGCCACAATCCTAGAGTGTTAGCTGATTTCTCATTTTGACAAAAATAGCTGACAAAGGAACGTTAAGAAAGGAGGTCCTATACCTCAGTTTCCTAAGTGATGAGATTAAAAACGTGAGCCACCACATCTGATTCACTTCCCTCCCTTCTGTTCTTAATCCCTTGTCTGCTCTCTCCTCTCCTCCATCCATTTTCCTCCTCCTTCTCTTTCATGTCTTCTGCTCTCCTCTTTTTTCTTCTTCCCTCTTTCCTTCATGACACTGTGGGTCAAAGTTCTCACCTTGGTCATGACAAACATGTATTCTACCATAAAATAACAGCCCTAAGTGCCAGACTTGCCAATTTTGTTTTTTTACAATTAAATCCTAAAATATTAGCTGTAAAAGTGTATGTATATCTATTACTAAAAGTATGCTATGAAGTTTCATGTTATTTATATGCTACTTATATCTATTGACTGATAATTTTAGACTCTGTAATTTTTATCTCTCTTGTCTAAGTCATAGCATTGACCTTCTATTTGAGAAAATCTTATAGTTTCTCTCCATACACCTAACCTTTAAAATACTTGACAAAGAGGAATTTAACTTCAAGACATGTAGTGCAGCAGGATAACCCTTCTTTTTGCCCATCTCTGGCCATCTGGCTATCTTTACTTCCCACAAAGGTTGTATACTCATTTTATGTCCTAGTCATCAGACTTTCCTGTATTTCCTCTTTCTGGTCCTGTGATAAAGTTGTTCTGACAAGAGCAATTTAAAGGAGAAAGGGTTATTTTGCTTTAAAGCTCAAGGTTACAGTCATGGGGAGTCACATCAGTAGGAGCTTATGGAAGCTGGCGACATGGCATCCAGTCAGCAAGCATCGAACAGTGAATGCTTGTATCCTTTTTATGTGGCCAGGAACAGAGCCATCCACAGCAGGCAGGCCTTCCCTCATTAATTAAATTAATCAAGATAATCCCTTAAGGCATGACTAGAGGGATTGTCTTCCTAGTAATGTTATATCCCATCAAGTTGACAACTGAGTTTAATGCTCCAATAACTCACTGAGTTCTCCCTGTTGTTTCCAACATACAGATCCAGCATTTCCTTTCTTGTAAAACCTTCCCTGACTCACCTTGCCAGAGTGGACTTCCTTTTTCTGTGCAAAGCACTATGATGCCTAACCAAGTTCTACTCTATGTGTTAGTTACACTCATGCAAACATTTAACTTATGAAAACAGCAGAAAACAGCAGACTGGATGAACAGATATTGATCTCTGCTATCAATGGCTACCTATCAAGTTTGTCAAGTTAGAGTCTGAGAACATACTGCTGAAAGAGACAAATTCCTAGCTTTGGTACAGTGCTACAACAGAGTAAAATGGGAAGAAGCAGCAGAAGAGATTTACTTCCCTCCCCAACGTCCAAATTTCCAAGTTTGTATTTCTCAGTCTAAAATCATATCGTTGTAGCTACTATAGAGTAGATCAACATGGGGTAAAGCAAGTCTTGAGCTTTTTGTGCCTGGGTTCATTTTGCTCACGCCTGTTCAATTTCTAGATGATGTGTTGATGTGGATCTCTGAAAGATGTCTTTCGTCCCCCCTTCCCCCAATGGCAAAGAGACTCCCTGAGGTTAAACCCTAATGAACAGAAACATTATTCCCAAAGGCCTATTCTTTGCAAGATTCACTCTTGATATACATCGTCACTGTTCTGATCTTTGCTCTTGGTATGGGAGAGCTTCTGATTGTCATTATTTATTATTATTTTACATGTTTGAGACACAATATTGCTACTCATCCCATGATGTCCTCGAACTCACAATCTTCCTGTTTCTGCTTCCATGTGCTGGGATTACAGGTATGTCTCATCCTATCTATCTCTCTTATTTTTAAAATCTGTTTCTATGTCTAGATAATGGGAATTGTATATTCTCCTAGAAACAGGATCTAGTGTTCTAGATAATTGTCCCAGAACTAAATACAACCTGTAGCAAGAAACAGGCAATAATTACAAGACTGTCTAAGAAACACTGAATGATTTTCCAGGCTCTGTTAAGTATTAGAGGAGCTGTGAGTGTGACCATTCTTTTTTTTTCATGTGTGTGTGTGTGTGTGTTTGTGTGTGCTTCATCACTGTATTATTAGCCTCATTCTCTTTTTTTTGATTTTAGAGACAGTGTCTCACTGTTTTATCCAAGGCTGGCCTTGAACTCTTTCTGTAGTTCAAATAGGACTTGAATTCCTGACTCCTTCTGCCACCTCCCAGGCCACCCCATGCTATTTCTCCTGCTTTTAGGTGGTGTAGTTCTGAGAGGCAAAGAAACCACTTTCACCGCAGCCTTTTATCTTCAAAGCTCTTTTGTGTGCAAAAAATTATTTTGCAAACAATAAACAAAGACCCCACAGTAAGAACCATCGTTACTATACCATTCCTGACTCAGAGCTCTGAAATAATTTGTGTTTGAAGTATCCCCACTGCATAAATATAGACCTTGAGAGAAATAATATCTGTGATCAAGCAAGGACTAACCAGCCCAGAGAAGTCAGGGTCAGATGCAGATGCAAAAAAATACCCTAAGAACTCAGGGCACTCTTGGTTCATTCCGATTTCCCCAAGTCTCTCTACCCATGGCTGAAAGTGTCAAATAGGAGGTGTCAGACAACCGGAACCTGAAGTTCAGCTCCTTCTTTTATTACGTCTGGGTTGGCTCCAAGTCCCTTATTTGGATTCAGTGACATATCACTCCATAAGTTCTATATCCTATTCGTGAGAAGTCAGCATATAGCATGATTTCCCCATGGCTGATTTACTGCTAGGTGCCTATGAGTTTTAAATACAGATTAAATTAGTAGGGAACAAGAAAGGATGATACTAAAATAAAACTGAGCACACACATTCACCCAAGTCCACAAGTGATTGATCTATTTCAAGTCTCACAATAGAAGAAGAAGAAAAAAAAAAAAAAAAGCCAGGGCATTTTGGGTACACTTCTCTTTTCCATTACCTCAAGCATAAAAAAATTATATAAATCTAAGTACATGTATAAAGAAAGCAATTATGATGAACTTAACCCCATCAATATCCCAAATAATGAAAGCCTCTGCCTTTCAGTGCTATAGATGCAAATACAGTCTGTTCCCTAAACTGGAATCTATATGACAAGCAAGCTGTTGACATTTGAGCAGTAATGCTCTCCTCGTTCTGTTAAAATGCTTTGTGATAGTTTAATAAATGAACAATACAAAATTACCACTTTATTTGAGATTTTTAAAAATCTCAGACATCACAGCCTTTAAGAAAAATCTTTGTAGCTTAAGGTATCATTTCTCACCTGGTCAGGGATGCAAGGGAATCTCTGGGGTCACATGAAATCTCTTCTCTATACCCATCTGCGGAGGAGGTAGCCATACCGTTCAGTGCTTAAGCTGACCACATGGAGGTATTTGGGTAAAAAGCTGAGGAATTTTCCCTAAAGATGGTCTATTTGCTAACATGATATGCAAACCACCATAGACTTTTAAAGATCAGACACCAACCAGGGATTCTTTGGGAAGCCAGAGACCTAGGGCCCTGCCACTCTGCCATCCATCTGAACCCAGCACCAGTGTCCATTCAGGATGAAAGCTTTATTTGTCTCCAGAGACAGAGCTGCTTTGACGTCCACCCACTCACTGAGGGGGTCACCTGTTGCCTTGCCCAGGCCAGTGGAGGTCAGCTTCTCAACCAGGATTTTTTTTAAGAGGGGGAGGCCGTCATGGTCCTGTCCATAAAAGGATCTCTTTGAGGTCAGTGAAAAGAAAAGCAATGAGTTTTGTGTTCCCAGTTAGGCGCTCTGGCATGAGGCTGCCTGAGAACAGGCCTGCGAACAGTTCTTTCTGGAGGACCGCCAACAGAGGCAGCCAGACGTTTTTCACAGGACCTTTAGCTGCCACTACTAACCCAGAGGCAGACTAAATTGGAGTCAGGGCAACCACCTCCAGGCCCCATCTTCCCTCCCATTCCTGTTTGTCTGTGTGTCAGCACAGGCCTTACCCAACCAGTGGCCTCCTGACAGGACCAAGTCATATGATGTCAAGCATAGGAAGCCTGAACTACAGTAGTCACAAGAAAGATGAAAAACAGATAAACACTGAAGTCCATGAAGCAACTTAACTCTATTTTCCTTCCTGTCTTATATGCAAAAGAGAAAAATCTCCAAGCACCTCTCTGAAGTTACCTGCTCAGTGAAGACATTTACAGTTTGAAGCAGCAGCGGGCCTCTGTGCACTTCCTGTGGACCCTCCCCCCTCCTCTGGTTCCTTCCTTCCCTTTGGAGGAAGTAGGCACATTGAAATAAGCAGCCAGTGCATCTGTGCCAGGCATGGAAAATCAGGGGCAAGGGGCAGCTGTGGGCAGCCCTGGGTTCAGCTGAGGGCTGTGGGAAGGATTCCTACAAAAAGCTGCACACTTCCTTCTGGCCAAGAGGAAAAGAGTCTGTTCTTTGATATCCCTTTTTGAGAAAAAAAAAAAAATCAGATCTCTGGTCTCTCTACATGGAGGTCTTTGTGAGGCCAATATTCCCGAAGACTCCAGTGAACCTATATAGTACCCCTTTCTTACCCCCTGCCTTATGTCCTACCAGCTCTGAGGACAGTCAAATGTTGTCTTGGTCTTTGCTTCTGTCCCAAAGACAAAGCATGCTTCTTGACTTTTCTCCAGGACCATGTCAGATATTCTTGTCTCAGTAGAGGTGCCAAATGGGACCAGAGTCCTTTCTACACCATTGGTGTCAAGTACTAAATTCATGAAATCTTTAGCTGTCTGCAGGAAGCATACACTTTCAGGCTCTTCTCTAAGACCTTCAGTACAGGAGGCTGTCAGTGTTCTTACTCGGAGTGACTGAGCCCTTGTGGCTGAGCAGGCCTTTGTGGTGCAGCTGGAGGACATGAGCCTAAACATTCCCCGGCTCTACCAGAGAGATACTCCTAACAAGTCTGATAGTTGCCTGGCCCAAAGAGAGGCAACACCATCAAAGCACTATGGACTTAGCCATTTGAGAGTGTAGATCAGAAACCCTAGTCTTCAAGGAAACATTTAGACGATAATTCAAGATGAAAAATTAAACCCCGTTAGTGTCATCTGCTCATGCTGTGTTTTGTGGCAATAGGGTTTATTATTATTATTATTAAATTTGGTGTGTGTTCTTTTAGAATCTGCACATGTTCTCATTGTTCTTTACTTAAGCCTTAGGCGGTCTTGTCTCCCTCAGCTCATCAGAGATGGATGCTGGTTACTGTTCAGTTGCTGGTAGGATGCTATTTGAGAGAACCACATCTGAAGATGTTGGCGCTGGTAAAACATCTTTTTAGTTGAATAATGCAAGACAGCACATTTGAGGAGGTGGAGGGCATGCAGTGGCAGTTCAGAAGGAAGACAAAGGCGAAACAGACCACTGACTCTGGTGGGAACCCGGGTGGTATGTGGCATCCCTCACATGGAGACAAAGCTCCCAGCAAATTGCCATGTTGCCAAACCGAGGACCGTGATAGACATTATGGAACGACACCCTTCCTTTGTCCAACAATTAAGAGAAAAATCACAGCATTTTCTTCTGCTGCTTTTCAGCTGAGAACTTTAAAGGATGTGTATAGTTTCTCTCTAAATTTCTTTGCTGAAGTGTTTCAAGTGGTGAGCAGAGAGGGTGCATAACTCCAAGGGTTGTAGTCATCATTGCAAGCTGTTAATATTTTCTTTCAGTATTTGTGTTTCATTGCATTAATTCTGCCCACCCATCCTCTGTGTGTTTGTGTGTGTGTGTGTGTGTGTGTGTGTGTATACTCGAATGCCTGCAGAGGTCTGAAGTCAATGTTTGGGTGTTTTTCTCTATTCCTCTCTACCTTTTTGCTTCAGAGCAGGGGACAGTTTGTTTGAGAAAGGATTTCCTGTTGACATTGGAGCTTGAGTTTTTGCTAGACTGGCTGGTCAGTTAGCCACTGGGATCTGCCTGTCTCTGCCCCCTGTCCTAGTGATATTGGCAGTTGGTTAAGCTTCCACCACTGTCCCAGGAGAAGTTACAGGTGATTAACAACACCCAGCTTTGAGATCTGAATGCACGTCTCACATTTAAGCAGCAAATACTTCATCCACTGAGCAGTTGCCTCAGCCCCCATTTTTTCTTCTGATAGGCTACTGGAAGATCTCTGAGTTGCACTTATAATTTGCACTTAAAATCCAGTTTCTTTTCTGCAAGTCTATCTCTAGTACGAAGGGATGCTATGTGGCTCTTTGGGACTTACCAACTCTAAGGTGGATGTTTAAAGAAAGGATAACAAAGCCCCTTCTGTACTGACCTAGTCTAACTTACTTATGTGTAGGTACATAGGGCCATCAGGAAGTGAGTGTTTTATGTGCCTGGCTTTTCACAGATTCTCTTACAGCTGCTTGCTGCTGTCTGATGGAGAAACAGGGAAGGAAGGGGAAGAGTGTGCCTGGGATTTTCTGTGCTGTTAAGAATCCACTTTATGTTTTACAAAAACATCCTGCCAATGCCAAGGATCTTTTTTTGGCTACTGAATAAACTGTTAGATTCTCCAGAACTGGCTAGTAGCATTACTTCCCTCTTCCTCCCCTGAAGTAGCTTAGTTCTAATTTGAGATAGGGCTAAAGAGACATCAGGAAGCTTCCAAGGATATTTTGAAAACAAAACAACAACAAAAGCCCCAAACGAACACACAAAGGACCATTTTCTCTGCTGTAGAAAATAATATTCCTCAAAATTTATAAATACAAACCCCTGGCCTGTATGGTGTTACAAATCATTCTAGTACTCTGGAGTCAGAGGCATAAGCTTGAGGCCAGCTTTAGTGACACAGAGAGGGTCTATCTCAAAGCGAAGCATCGCAAAATAAAACAAAGGAAGAAAAAGGTTTGGAGAAGCTTTGATTAACACAAGCATATCTGTCAATTAGTACTGAGAAATTGCCTTTGAAATATTCAAGTTATGCTTTGATAATAAAGCACACAATATATACTTTAAACTTACAATGTTCCACTGGTAACCCAGAAGATATACCATATGCACGCATTGTCAAATAGATGCAGGGCTTCTCTCAAATGCTTGAAGAGAAAATGTGTAGTATTTTTCTCACAACAAAGTCTGTGTTATAAAACACTGGGGTGGTCATCCTCCAAAGAATTCCCCAAAGGCCTAAGGTCTTAGGGACAGAATAAAACTCAAAAGACAGTAAAACCAAATAAAATCTGCAAGATCGTTTCATGGTACAAGAACAATTCATGGCTGGGAATTTAAAAACAGTGACCTCTGGCCATGCCAGATTCCATCTTTTGTCCTGAAGATCCTGTGGCTCACACTGTGTAACAATCCATCTTTGAGGCACTTTGGTGAGATTTATTCATTCATTTATAAATTCAGCTTACTTATGGAATATTTCCATAAGATCTCTCTGTTTTACTGCTCTTCCCTTTTCTATTTGGTTTACAATGTCTACTATCTATTAATTTATGAGTTATTACTATGCTAAATGTTCTACATATATATTTCTCACTTAATCCCTGTACCTTCACCACCAAAATCAGAAACACACAGATGATCTGAATCCAAAGCCCACATCACTACCCACTACAAAATAGGAGTAACTAGTGTTGAGGCACTTATGCCCTAGAAGAAGATATATACAGATGCCTAGGGACCTTGTCCTGTTTGAGACCAGAAGTTTGAGTAATCTAAATGTGGAATCACCAACCAAGGTAGCCTGAAAGAGAAATAGAGTTTGTACCATCGGTTCAGAAGCAGATAGAGTTTTATGACCTACCCTTATCTCAGCTTAACCCCTATCAAAACAAAAAAATTTGCCCAGGCATGGGGGGGGCTAACTTTAGCATAATTACCCTTCACCAGGTCTTTGGTCAAAATATGTGAAAAGTTTTATCACCTCTCCTCATCTACAATCATGGACTGTGTCTGTACTAAGATGCATTTCCTTCCATGTAATGAACTTTGGAACCTTTCTTCCTACCCATCCACTGGTTCCTCTGGTTACAGTGTCTCCCATAGTCTGTAAGTAAGATGTTCCAGGCATGGAAGCTATGAAAATGTTGTAAAATTAGTCACATGGTTTTTACTAGAGTAAGTGATAGAAATAAGAGCAGGATCTATGTTACTGATTGTCTGTTGGCATTTGAGATTCAAAAAGTCCTAAGAGAAGAAAACAGCATATATATAATTGTGCCATTATTAAGAATCAGATTATAGACAATGATCTAATAAGGATACAAGGATCATAGAAGCTGAATGAGCAACGTGAGTTACAACTATGGTATACAGGAAGAGAAATGTACCACTCAGAATTTAAGTAGACAGTTCTAAAAAAATTCAATTTCAGCAAGAACTTGAAGAAAGATCTTAGCAGAATGTGGAAATGTCAGAAAGATAATAACAGTATTTTCCAAAATGTTTACTATAACTGTCCATTGCTGTTGATTCCTAACTATCAATAAAATGTCATATTTACTTATTAAACCATTTGTTCATTATCTGAGCCTTGGAGAGGCTGTTGGATATCACAAAATTCACCTCATGTCCAGAGATATTTTAAGAAATTGTTTCTGTGATAGTGTGAGCATGGGCTGAATACTAAGTATTATCAGCTAGATGCGTTACAAGGTCTTAGAACAGTTGAATTGCCCCAATTGCTGAACATGTGGAAAGCTGTATTGGATCTACCTTTCTCCTTTTTAAAAAAATAAGTTTTTTTTTTATTTTACATACCACTCACAGTCCCCCTCTTCCTGTCCCCTCCCCCCCCCCGCCACTTTCCATCTTCCCATCACCCTCCACTCCTCAGACAGGGTCAGTCAGGCCTTCCATGGGATGTCAACAAAGTCTGGCATATCAAGTTGATATGATATCAGGCCTCTTCTCCCTGAGCAAGGTACCCCTCTATAGGAAATGGGCTCCAAAAACCCAGTTCACAGACCAAGGATAAGTCCTGGTCCCACTGCTAGGGGACCTACAAACTGCCCAAACCACAAAACTATCACCCACATTCAGAGCGCCCTACTTTTCTTAATGGAGAAATATAGCATATAACTTTTATGTATCTTGGAAACTGGTGTTTCATAAATACTGTTCCTATGACATTTATATGTATAGTCACCAACACATGATCACATGTAACTTAACAACCAGAGCATGATGATTTGGTGACTCAGCAATGTCTTACAGACCCTGGTTCCTTCCGTTTCCCTTTTTGATAGCCATACCTTTGGTAGCATCGTGAAGCTGTCTTGCTTCATGGTTATATATGCCTTGGCTATCAGCACTGACTGGGAATAATTCAGCCCCTTCATACACAGTAGGAAGGATCAAAATTTGATTTTCTTTCCAATAAGTTTGAAGTAAGTCTCATGCAGTGTTTGCCTGGTCCAAACTGATTCAGATTTACCTGTCTTTAAGCTGATCAACTGGAAAGGAACACAAGACTGGATATATGGATGTGCGGTCTTTTGAGATAGCACCAACAATCAAGCATTAATGACTGACATCAATGCTTCTGGATTCTAATTATATTAGTTATAATATATTAGTTATATTTGTTATAATTCAGGCTGCACATTGAAATCACTTGAAAAAAAATTACAGGTTCCTAGTTTCTACTTCAGACCTCCTGAATGGGAATTGCCAGAGATAGAGCACAGATAATCCTATTTTTAAAAGCTGCCTAAATTTGTCCAGACAACCTGGCTCTTGCCCAGGACCAGTTATTGAAGCCAAACATTAGCCCAAGGGTCATTGCATTATTATTTAGAAACTGCTGTTTTCTGAACTTTGAGAGTAAAGCAGAGTTAACTTTGACCCTGAATATTTTATTATCCGATTACTCTCATCTGCAAAGTTGTCTTCTGTGGCTTGGAAATATTGTGGGAAATTATTCTGGGTTGAGCTTGCACTTTTGGCAATTTGAAAATCAAATGCTAACTATATACCATCTGTCTCCTATATATTCTTTGTCTGGAGTCCAAATATCTTTTCACTATGTTCTTACTGTTTTAATCCAAAGGTAGTACAGTTCTATTCTAGTATATTTTTTGTAGTTATTTAAAACCTACCTATCTTTACTTTATTGATTTATGTTTCTTAATATTCTTGATTTCATTGTGGCCAGGGCCTGCCTACCTAGTCTTTGTAAATCTTTACCTTTTCTTCATCTGAACTATGGAGCCACATATATTGGGACTACAGACTGGAATCTAACAGGCCTCGTCTAAGATAAAATATTGGATGGTAGAAATGTGGTAGGTAAGTATGGAAAACAGAGAGACTATAGCACTCTAGGGTTCCCAGAACTCCCTCCGCCTTTTTTAGGGGAGTTCTCAGTTCATGCTAATAGTGCATTGAAGTTGAGAGGCGAAGGCGCCTCTAACGTGTTTCCAGAGTGTGAACTAGGAACATGGGTTGATTTCTGAGGGATGTGAAGGACTTCAAAAACTTCTCTGTTTTTGACATCCTTAGGGGTGGGCTCCAGACTGGATTGTGTGCCTTCTGGGTCTCTAGGAAGATGCATGAAACACAACACAGAGTGCTGGGGAGCAGGGAGCCAGCATTGTGAGTATTTCGATAGCTGCTGAGGGTCCAACGGCAGTGTAAGAAAAGCAAATTCTATTTCTTGTGAACATGAGACCCAATAGGTTTACTTATCACCCCCCAAAAAGCCATAATATTTATTGATATTCTACTATGGGTCAGATAATTCAACATATGAAATTGATATAGTTTGGCAGGCACAAGGCACACCTCAGTAGTGAAGTTAGACAATAAACACCTTAACAGATAGCTACTTGGTGATCTTAACTCATAGAGTAAGGCAGATGGAGCAGTGGGGAGAAATAGGTTTCCCTGGGAAGCTAGCATTTTAGATGATAACTGGATCACCAGAGGAAATAATGTGAGAAGGGCAAAGAATTAAAATGACCAAGTCTGAAGGAATGAGCTTAACATATTGAAAGAACAAGAGAAAGATCAGAGCAAAGGAAACTGAAGAAAAGGTGAGCCTTTGCAGTAGGGTCAGGATCAGAGAGAAGCCAGGGAGGGGAGCAAATGGAAGAGAATGGACTTACAGAGAAGCCTGCAGGCTGCCACAGGAGAGCGGAGAACCTACAACCACTCCAGACATCTGTCCTTCAGTTACTTCAATCAGTGCCCAGTGCTCAGAAAAAGGGTGGTTCATTAGGTCTTGCTCACCCCCCAACTATTACTTTCCTACTGGAAACTCTCATTCAAAAGAGAATAGTTTTATTTACTGTCTTAAGAAGCAAAAGAGTCTCAGATACAAATAAAAGAAGTTTTTGAAGTCCTTCACATCCCTCAGAAATCAACCCATGTTCCTAGTTCACACTCTGGAAACATGTTAGAGGCGCCTTCGCTTCTCAACTTCAATGCACTATTAGCATGAACTGAGAACTCCCCTAAAAAAGGCGGACGGAGTTCTGGGAACCCTAGTTTTTACAAATAAAAGCTCAGCCAATTTGCTGTGTTTTCAGGTTGTCGATTATTCCTTTGTAGAAACTCTCCAGTAACCCTTTTAAAGAAATGTCATTCTGGTTCTCTTTTACCTCTTTAGGATTTTATTTTTGATCTTTTTGATTTAATATAAAACATTACAATGAATGAAGTATTTTGTGTCTTCTAATCAAAGAATATTAATAAAAATGTCAATTTAATATGATGGAGAATGAATATCATCTGTTAAATTAGAATCTATATGCACATAAAACAGCTTTAAAATATAGTCACTCTGTGGCAAAATGCTGTCACTATGGAAGCCAGGTTTCTTCCAGGGGAACTTTGAACCATCATCCATCAAATCATGCTCCTTCTCATTCCAGTTTCTTCTTGGGAGCTGCCTATAGCCCTGGCTGCCCAGTGACTTGGATCTTACTAAGGAACACTACATATAGACCCTATTGGGCACCCACTTATCTGCTTGAACTTAAGGACAATGATGTCCAACTTTTTTTCTTTGCTTTCTTCTCTAATACTTCCCTGAAGATCATCTGTACTGAAGAAAATGGACACATGCTATGAGATTTAACAGAGTCTAAAGGGTGCCAGGTAAGTGTCTTGTGTCCATGTCCCCTACCTAGGCTCCAGAAGGAAAGACCATGCTTACATAGAAGACTTCAAAGAGGATCTAAAGACCTACCTCCCAGGCATCCCTAGAGAAGTGACCCTAAATCGTATTGGCTCATGTCAACGATACTACAGCCCAGTTGGAAAAAGAAATCAGAAACACCTGAAATGTGCACCCACAAATATATGGTTGAGCCAATTTTTTGTACCCACCCAGATTTTACTGTCTAGCTATTGAAGTAGGCCTAACAGAGCAAAAACAGATATGAGAGAGAAACTATAAAATCTCTTGTAAATGAATTCAAACCACAAAACATTGTATTGAAAAAATGTAGAGACTTTACATCATGAAAGTATAAATAGTGTTCTCTAGGGAAAGCTAGATAGAAAATGAGTGGTGGCTTTCTTCAGCAGGCAGGATCAGAGTTCCAAAGGAGAGAGGGACGTTTATGCAGCATGCTTCACTTGATTTTGCTATGTAGGTAATACTCTCCCCTCTTCTCTCCCTTTTCTCTCTCTGTCTCTGTCTCTCTGTCTCTGTGTATGTGTGTATTTCATTTGTATATTGCTAAGGATCAAATCCAGAGCCTTGTCCATGCTAGCATGCTCTACCACTGAACAATACCCCCATGGCCCAAGTTTATAGTCTTAAAAAAATAAAGCATTATCTTAGTACATGAAATTCAAAATTTTCCATTTTCCAGCTTGGTCACTATTTCCCCTCTTATTATTATTTATTATTACCTCATTCCTTTCTTTTTGAATTCTGTTGTCAGCCATTTAGGCTTTTTGATTAGTTAAAGGTAGAATTTGGTACAGTGGCACATGTCTGTGGTTCAGGCTCTTGTGAGGTTGAGGCAGGAGAATTATGAGTTCAAAGATGGACAGGGCTATGTGGTGATACCATATCTGAAAACAAAATAAACAAAACACACATTCCCAACTACCATTTCTGAATTAATGGGATTAGAGTGTTGAAATCATTCATAATTTCAGCACATTAGTGGCCCACAGATCAAACAAAACAGCTCCAAAAGATACAAATTTCAGCATCTAAAACAAAAATGTGTCTCTTACATCTTAAGAAAAGTGCTTTATGTAATTTATTTAAATGTACAGGCAATGCCAATGCTCACCACTACACTGCTCCTAATTCATTAAAGATGTTACTGTTTATAATGAGGAGTTGCCTGTCAGGGATGTCAATAATCTAGGATTATTAAAAATGTACGCCTTGCTCAATGGGCTCCTCATTGCCTTTTCTTTGGTTTATTTATGAATGAAGTCTTTTGGGGAGTAAAGCATATGATGCTAGGCTCTGTTGACAGTGTAGAAGCCATCTCAAAGGGCCAAGATGCTCTTCGATCTGAGATAATTTCCTCTTGGCATCTTAAAATTTACATGGAGCCAGTAGATCTTCTGTGTCCTTTACTTAACAACAAACAAACAAAAAACCAGAATGAAAGAGTTTAACAGTCACAATTCATTACCCGAATTAAATTTTCCAAAGGCTGCATTTTAACTATGGAAATGTTTAGTCATTTTCAAGTAAGGAGAACAGTAGATTCAGTACTTCATAAACATTTGGCAATGTAGAATTCAAATCATGGAGCTGAAGGTGAAATCGTCTCTGGGATACTGAGTGGTAGTATCAAAGTTGACATAATCACCAATAGACTTGCTGCAAGAGTATGTCTAGACCTAGTGATGCTTATAATATTTGTCAGTCTTCTTTTCCTTTATTCTGATAGTAAAGTTCTAGAAGTCTTACAAGACAATGTTAGTAATGCTGTATCACTAGCAGGAAATATTCAGCAGTGAACACAATAAATACTTCACTTAACAATATAGTGAAACATGCTCTTTAGTTAAGTAACAAAACCACACAAGCAGCTGGGAGCTGGTGGAATAAGTAAATGGTTCAATTGCTACAGATTGGTTACACTTAAGGTATTAAATCACTGGATAAGACTGTTTTAAGATTCCATGGGAACACTGAGATACAAGGAAAGAAACTAGCATTCAGCACCAGACTTGTCAAGCCTCCTTATTTTAATTCTTCCATGCCAACAGGAAACTTTAGGTTGAAGATCTAGACTCTCCATTACGAGAATTTGCCTCAGTTCCTTGCTGAAATGCTGTGGTGCTGGTGTAGAATTAGAGCAGTATGCTTAAGGTCCACAGTAAGCTGACACTGCAGAGAAATGTTTGGCAGCAATATTTCTACAACATCATATCGACATGAGTACCATGTCTTCATTGTCCACAAACATTGTCACAAAAGCTCTAGTGTTCTATCATAGGCTCTATGCATGTGACAGATGGCTTGGATTTTAATCTGGGAACCATCTCTTACAACCTGTATGGTATTGATATATTACTCAACTTCCTATACCCTCCATCTCCTCATATAAACTGGAGGATAAGTCTGTTTCATAAGTGAACAGGTACGTTTAATGAGAGAACTCAGCTATTAATATACTATACCCAGTAAATATTCCCAAGTTATGTGATTTTATACTTACAGCTCTTTGTCTGTAAACCACATGTAAGGTGTGACACTCAAGGCAGATTCATTCACATTAAACATTATTTTACATGTGTGAAATATCTAATAGTGGACCCACAGCATACAATTCGCTCCTAGGGCATGGTGTGAGATGGGAGTGGAATGAAGGGGGGTTCTGTTCTTGGCAATTGCGCATGCTTAGGTCAAACTAAGGTAGTTTCACTTTTATGGTGGTTACTACTATGTTCATTCTCTTTGAATTAAAATGGTGTCTCAGGGGCTGGGGCTCAACAATGAAGAGTATTTCGTGTCCTGTTCTTACAGAGGACCCAACTTTGTTCCCTGGCTTTTCATAACTGTCTATAATTTTAGTTCCAGACTGAGGCAATGCTTTTAGGCTTTGTGGAAACCTGCACTTACAAACATGCACCATACACACATACCTGAAAATAATAAAAACAAATCTTTAAAGTAACATTTATATATATATATATTACATATATTTCTGAAAAACTGAGCATCCTCTACCTTCTATTTGCATATCTAGCTTCTGGGTTCAAGTTCAGATCCTTTTTTTTTTTTTTTTTTTTTTTTAATTTTGTCTCGTTAAGGTTAAATTGGTACCAAGGTCTGTTTAGTTATGTTATATTTTAACTCTGATTCTCTTCAATTTATAAAGCACTTCAAGTTTGTTTTATTTTTGTCATTTATAGAACTAACATAGTCATTTTTTTTTATCTCTACCCCTGACAAAGGTAAGTATATTGACAGATGTTGCATGTAGTCAGAGCCCATAGCAGCAGGATCTATCACCAAGACCCAAATGGTCCCTGTAGGTCTAGTCAAAGTTGTCATGTTTTAACTAGTCACTTTCCACCTAGACGCTTGCATCATCCAGTTTTGTTATTTCTATTTCTGTTCTCAGCTTTCATTCTTTCCTCCCTCCTTCCCCTTTCTCTGTATTTTCTTCCCATGATCTTCATTTTTCTCATCTTATAAGCTAGAATGAAAACCTTGTAAGAACTCAATTTTACTACATCTTTTACATACCTTGAAATATCATAACCCGACGATAACTTTGTCAACAAGAGAAATAGATGCATCTAACGTGGGGTTGACAATGTAATTCTTCCATTTTTCTAACATGTCTTACAGAGGCAAATCCAGTCCATCCACAGTTCAATGGCTAGTCATTGATCACCTAACAGATTTATTTGTTTACAGGGAACCTCCACTTTCATGCCAAATGGGCATCTTACTATTCATATCTTTTTAGTAGTTGTTTTACTTATAGCCATTGTTAAAAATAGAAGGAGGAGAAGATTTGAGGAGAGAAAAAAGATTCAGACATCCTGGTGGCTTCATACAGTAGAATTTGGGTTGGTAAATGGGCTCTCCCCTTTCGTTATTTAGGGAACTGAGATTACTACAGCTTACAGCTCGCCATATTCTGGGGCTGAAAAGTCCACTGCACTAAGCTGAGAAAAATAAAAAAAAATACAGCAAAAGGAACATATCTGTTTCTTACAAGCATGGTCAAGTAATACGTATATCATTTTTTTCCATAGTTTTGTTGATGGTTTACTATGGACTGTTTACCTGGCTACATACGGTACAAAGGAGACTTTGAAGGAATAGGTTCTGGCAGGTCAAACTTTTCTCTTATACACTTCTACTCTGTGGAAAAAGGAAAACTTTGTATATTAATTTGTATGGTCATTGCATGTGTGGTGGACAGAGGGCTGCGTCTACCATAGTATCAAAACAGAATTCTTAATTGTGTACCTTCTATCTGGCCTTTTTTTCACTGTTTCCCACCTCAGTAAGTAGAAATTTCCATTTCTCTCAAATTCTCTGGCAAAAGCCCTTGGAAACATTCTTGGCTGTGTTCTTACCCAGAAGACTACATCCTAGACGTAGCACCACCAAGACCATCTCCTATTCTCTGCTGCTAAACACTCACTCTAAGCCTTTGCTATTTCTAATTATTTCTCATATAGTTGTTTCCCACAGACTTTTCCAGCCAGTGGCAGCTGGGAGAAGCTTACAAAACAAAACCCCACATCCTATCACTGCTGCATATCTTCAATGGTTCTCATCTCACTTACAATGAGATAAAGACTTTAATCTCTTAATATGTGGCCCAGAAGCCCTACGAGACCTATCCACATTCATTTACTCTCTTTATTGTCTACCATCTCCCTAAAGATCCCTTTCCTTGGAGACATTTTCCCAGACTATGGTTGTTCTATGTCTTAAGGGTTTTGATTCAATCATTTCCTCAATCTAGAACATCTACAGCTCATTCCTTCACTTCTTCTGGGTTTCCATAAAATGGCATCTCATCACAAAGCTCTTCCCTGACCGCTTCATTTAAGTAGCATCATTTGCTGTTTTGCTCATAAGTCACTTATTTCCACTTTCCAATGAACTTTACTTTTTATAGCAGTTTTTGATTCAGAGGAAAATTTATCAGAAACTCTACATAATCCTATGCCCACATAAGCATAGTTTCCCCCACTATACGTAAACAACAATAAAATTTGATTAAATAACCCTGAATTGCCACCTCATTACTACCCAAAGGTTACCAGAATGTTTTCCCTTAGTGTTGTACGCTCAATGGATTTTGGCAAAGGGGTAGTGATATTATGTACCAACCCATCATTCCAGTCTCACAAGTAAGCCATTTTATTGCCTGCCAGATTCTCAGAACTCCTGTTTATTCCTCCTGATCCCCAGAACTCACAGCAGCCCCTGTTCTTCTCACTTCATATTCTGACCTCTGACCTTTTGTAGAAGAATGCCTCAGAGCTGTAATCATACAGTATGTAGCCCTTTCAGATTGACTTTTTTCAGTAAGTAATGCACGATTAAATTTCCTTCATGTCTTTTCATGGCTAGGTAGCCACTTAAGAAATTAGCATAGGAAAAGATGTCGCATTACTTTATTTTATGCAATCACACAACATTTCTCCCTTTTCCTCTCCTCTTATTGTCCCATACACGATTCCTTGACATCTTTCAAATTCATGGCTTCCTTTTTCATTAATTAGTGTATACATACACAAACACACACACACACACACACACACACACACACAGACACTCAAGAGAGAAACACACACACACAGACACCCAGAGAGACATACAAACACACACACAGAGACACCCAGAGAGAGAGAGAGACACACACACACACACACACACACACACACACACACACACACACACGCACCCCTTTATATAACCTACTCAGTCTGTCTGTCTGTATGTTTTCAGGACTGACCATGTGGTATTGAATAGCTAAGTGGTGTGCTCTTCCATGGGGAGGGCTACGTCTCCTGCTCTCAGCATTCCTTAGAAGTCTCTAGTATTTAGCTAAGGCTGAGGTCTCGTGCTTTATTATTATTATTGTCATGTCTGTTGATGTTGTCCTTGCTTGGTCAGCTCATGTTAGTCAGCCATGCTGGTTGAGACTTTATGGATGTAGTTTCTGTCACCACCAGGAGACACAGTCTCACAGCAAACTCTTGATATTCTGCCGTGTTTTACTCAATGTTGCAGTCTGACAGTCACAGTGTTTAGTAGATGTAGCCACTGGAAATCAGCTCCGTCATTCCTTTTTCAGCTCTGAACATGTTTTATTCTTTGAATGAAACAGTGTATCTTCTTGCCATTGAAGAATATCTTAGTTACTTTGATGTTTTGGCAACTGTAACTCTCCATGTGCAGGTTTTCTTTTTTCTTTTTTAATCGTTTTGAGTAAAGAGCAGAACATGCAACTACTTCATCACTTAGTAAGAAAAAATTCCAGTTTTTTGTTTTATCTTCTCTAAGACAATATCTTACTATGTAGTTCAAGCTAGCCTAGAAGATGCCATATAGTTCAGATTTTGCTTTAGTTTTCCAATCACAGAGAAAAAGTATACTTAAAATTTAAAGATATTTCCCCACTGGCTGTATTAAATTTTTTATTCCTTTCATAAATACATATTTGAAGAATAATTTTAAAGGATACCAATTAGGTTTGAAGTTATTTTCTTTTGAGAGAGAGAGAGAGAGAGAGAGAGAGAGAGAGAGAGAGAGAGAGAACTCATGTCTGCATATATGAAGCCCAAAGTCTGATTTCAGGTTACTTTATTGTTATGCCTTATTTTTTTTTTAAGACAGGATCTCTCATTGAAACTTGACATTGCCATTTTGATTAGACTGATTGGCCAGCAATCCCCTAAGGTGTTCCCCCACTGTCCCTCCTACCCTCAATGCTGAATTTAGAGATCTACACCACTATGCTTGACTTCTAATGAAGACTCAAGGAGTCTAAAGTCAGGTCCTTATGCTTTGAGAGTACCCCAAGTACTCTACTCTACCCAACCACCAGTCTTAATAAGCTGTTGTTTCTCTCAATCCTAAACATTTTTATTTGATGCTCTTCATTTGTTCCTGACATGATTTTCTGTGAGAAGCTGAATGTAATTCATATCTTTTCTTCACAGTTTCAAAAGGTATTTTGTTTCTGTTAAGTATTCCCATTTTTTATTATTGATGATTGTATTCTTTGAATATCTAGCTAGATGTAGAGTTTTGTTTCTATTTTATATTTACCCTGCTTGTTATTATCTAGAAATTCTAAAATTTTTTGTGTCCAGATCTGGCTGGGGTGGAGGTGTTCAAGTCTACACTGATATATAATGGCTTGTAGATCCTCTTAGCATATACATGTGGGGAATACGTCAATTCCTACTAATTTACATTTATTACCTTATCAATCCATCACTATTCACATCAAGCTAACACGAGTTTATAGCCAGTCTTACAGCTCTAATGTATTCCCACATGACTCAGTCTAGCCTTGGAAATACTGTTTAGTACTGTAACTTTTAAAGTTGAAATTGACAACACTAGTTGGTAGCTGGGGTTCTGTCCACATAAATAATTTTTGGAGAATGTAGAGAGTCAATTCATAAGTCCTACTGGCAGTACCTAACATGGCATATTAAATATTAAGTAAGTGCCTAGTGTATACACTATCAGTAATCATATCTCCCACCTTGCCTCATTCATTCACTCCAGGCTCTTGGAATTTAACAGTCTGCTTTGTACTAATCCTGGGACTCCATTGAGTGAATGTAATGGTGAACAGACTTACTGGGTCATAAATTGTGAGGGAGGGAGAGGCAGTAAGTAAATAAGTGTGCCTATTAGTGTATGGTTGTGACCTGTGATGTGGGATATGAGGGGACAGGACTTGGGAAGAAATTAAAGAGGGAACCTAATTTGGACATGTAGTCTGGTTTGTGTTCTTTGTTTCTTTAGAGGATTCTATTTTAACAGGAAGATTTACATTGGGACATTTCTGACTATAAAGGATGTTAAATATCCGAGTGCTTCCCCAAAGAGAAGTAAAGAACATTGGACTTCTTTTTTGAAGATGACTAATTGAAAGAGCTGAGTTTCTTTATTAATCCTTTTACTGCAAATCATTTTCAGTTTTGTATTTCCAAGGTGGGGGAGGGGCCCAGAAGCCACTCTGGTGCCTGGATTCTTCATGTGGTTTTGTTTCAAGAAAACTGAAGAACCAAGCTATTTATCCTCCGCATTTATGGGAATCTCAACTGAGTTACATGAAAGAAGAGGCTTATTTGCATCCTGTGGAATAGAAATCGCAGTCCTACCTGCAGCCTGGAAAACTTTGCCTAATGTCACTTATCGCAAACATAATGGCTTTTGTAAATGCCCAACTGAAAATGTGTGTGTCTGATTTCAGGTTACTTTATTGTTATGCCTTATTTTTTTTAAAGACAGGATCTCTCATTGAAACTTGACATTGCCATCTATATACATTCATACATATATGTGTTTGCATGTGCATGTACACACATGCGTCTTGAGAACACTTAGGAAATGGTGGATAATTACAGCTTAGAGTGAACATAGTTTCTCCCCATGTACTCAGTTCCCATTTTCAAATTTCCACTGCTTGCAATGGTTTGCCTGTGGACAAACCTGACCGCATCCTTGCTTCCTGATACCCATCTTTCAAACCTAGCAATTATCAGCCAAGTCTTCACTAGCACCATGGCATTCAGAATCACCTGATCTCAGGCAGTTGCTGGGACTCCTCAGCACTAAACAACCTTGGCTCTTGTTGAGAAACTTCTGGATGTGCAAGCTGCATTCTAAAAAAATGTTCTTTCCAGACTGGTCTTATTCATAATTTATGCAGTGAGCCTTAGCCTCATTTTTCCTTTTTCAATTTCTCCCTGCTTTGTATCACATTATCAGCATCTTCTTCAACACACTGCTCTTCCAAGTCACTTAGGCCTTGCTTCTAAGCACTGGTTCCATTTGGGGGTCTCTCTCTTTCTCTTCTCTTCCCACTTTCTTTCTTGCACTCTATCTCGGCATCATGGCCTCCATAACTTGGCAGAGAGACAGTTTGGTGTAGGGGTTAAGGGCATGGGTTTTGGGAACAGATGTCTCTAGGGGAAATGCGAATTTAGATGCATAAACTGTAAATCTTAAGCCAGTTTTACCTTCATTGAGCCTCAAGACACATGTGTGAAATGGCAATAATAGTATTTATCTCTAGGTTATTGCAAGATTGGATAAGCTATCAAATGTAGCATGCTTAAAAGAGTGTTTGGCCTATATGGAACACATTCTGTATAGGTGATAGCTATTATTATTGTCACAGACTTGCACTATACCTCCTAGGAGCAATATGACTCAAAGTTACTAAATTCAGTTCTGATTCCCTGAATTGAATCTTAACTTCCTCAATTCCTTGTTGGATATCTTAAGCATATTAATTTCTTTGAGCCAAATTTCTTCCTTTGAAAACACTAATACTAATAGATATTCTTAAGGGTTTTTTATGAGGATTCAAAGGTGATAATGAATACAAAGCCATATAGCATGTGACCTGACATATAAATAAAAATGATCCAGATTAAAATTTTACAACTGAATAACAATATTACTAAAAACTCAATAGATAGGTTGAGAGAGAAAGAGAGACAGTTCAGAAGAGAGTGATATTTTGAACTTCAGCCGACTTCATTAGATTATATTAAGCAAAACAAGAAATAAATGAACTTTCTCCTGTATATATAGAATATACAGAAAAGAACATTAAAAATATGAGTTTATCAGTTCTAAACTGCTGTAGCTGATTACCACAAACTAGGTAACTTATCAACTAAAAAGATTATTTAGCTCACAGTTCAAGAATTTGAGAGCTCCAAGGTAGAGTCTTCTTGTAGTATTCTATGGTGGTGTTCTAGTATCTTGTGGTAAACAGAGTCACACAAAATATAGAGCCAAAATGATCTTTTTACCAGTCTAGTCTTGAAATGCCTCATGACCTGTTCATCCCTTAAAATTTCTGACTGGTCTCACCCAATCCCATTTCTTATTACCTTACAATGCAAATTAAATTTTTCTTTCTTACACTTTTGTCTTGCCCCAACCCTCCTCCCTCTCTTTTTCCCTTTCTTTGTTTATGGTTTGTCTTTGTTTTGTTTCAGACCAAATTTCAGTATGTAGTGAGTGTGACCTGGAACTCTAGATCTTCTGTCTCAACTCCTTGCCCAACTCTAGACTCAACCTGAATATTGGGAAAACATTTAATTGTACCAAGATATATGAGATTCAGAGGAAAAGTCTGAGGCTGTGAATTTGGAATTCCCAAGTTGATAGGAAAGAAAAAAATTCCTTCTTTAAACTTATCCAAGGCATCAAACCATTTTAAGTAGTTCTGGGAATTTAAAGAAAAGAAAATAAATATTGAAAATAAAGAAAAAAATAAGACATTCAAACCTGGTATTAACATCAATCTATTGCAAATCAAAGGTAGAGAAATGCCAGTAAGTGGGCAGGCAGGAAAAAGACGTGTATTACTTGTAGATGAGCAATAATAAAATTTGGTTGACTTTTCAGTAGAAGCTATATAAGCTGGTCTGGAGAGATGGCTCACATGGAGAAAGTGCTCTCTGTGCAAGCATGAAGACAGGAGTTTGGACCCACAGAACCCAGTAAGTGTCAGGTGGGCATGGTAACCTACCTTCAAAGCTGCCTGGAAAAGTAGAACTAAAAATCTCCAAAGCAAATTGTTAGAGTAATCATATTGGTGAGCTCTGAGTTTGAGAGACTGTACATCAGGAATAAAAAGTGATAAAAATAAAAGATGAAAAAGTGATAAATGATGATTTCATACATCAATCTTAGGTATGTATGTCCATGCATGTGTATGTTCATACATGTACACACACACAGAAAGAAAATAAAAGGGAAATTAGGATCTAAATGTAAGTAGAATTATTCTTTAAAGTAATGTCCATACAAAATTTTATATTTGGAAGGAATATTCATCAAAATTTAATGAAAGATTAAAATTGATTTCCTCCTAATACTAACACAATTCATAACTGACAGAGCTACACCAAAAATATAGGAATTCTTCAAATATAAAGAAAACAATCCCACATGTGCAGAATTTCAAAATGAATGAAGATCAACCAATAAAGATAATATGTCATACTGCATCTATTAATATCACACACTATTGGGATATGAAGATTTATTTTATAGTTATGGCAATTCATCCAGCATAGTTATGATATAAGAATAAAGCAATGGTCCAAAATAAAGTAATAAAATGACCAAGAATAGAATAGAAATTCAAAACTAGTCTTATACGTACCCATACTTGATTTATGATAAGAAAAACAAGTTGAGTTAAATTGTGCCCCTTCAAAATATATGCAGAGTTCCCAAGTCCCAGTACCTTAGATTAAGACTTGCTTTTGGAGAAGTGTTATTTCTGGGTGTAATTAGCTAAGACAAGGTCTCAAAGGTAAGTATGTGTCCTTTATCCATCATTACTGCCATCCTTATTAGAAGGGGGATATTTGAACATATACAGACACAAGGAGGGGGGAAAGCATGTGATGACAGAAGCAAACTTGGAATGCTCAACTAAGGACTAAGGAGGCTCACATATTACTAACAATCCACTAGATGCTGGGGGGGGGCTTTGCTGTGGGACAATGCTTTTTTACACTGTTGAGATTTGTCACTTGAATTGGTTTAACAAAATGCTGCTTGGCCAGTAGACAGTCATGAAGTATAGGAGGGGTGACCAGTCTAGGAGAATTTTTGAAGGAGAAAGGATAGAGTCAGGAGATATATACCAGCCAGCTGCCAAACAAGCAGAATGTGTAAAAATGAGGTAACAAACCATAAGCCATGTGGCAAAGCATTAATAGAAATATGAGTTAACTTAAAGTGTAAGAGTTAGCTAGTAACAAGCCTGGGCTAATGGCTGAGCATTTATAAGTAATATTAAGCCTCTGAGTGGTTATTCAGGAACTGGTGAGCAGGAGAGATTCTTCTATTTACATGGATTCTTGCCTATAGGTAACTGGAGGAGCATGGTCCTGCTAGTTTGATTTATGACTCTAGTCTCTAGAACTGTGAGACAAGTGATTTTAAACAATCCACTGTTTGTTATTCCATTATGGCAGCCTTAGGAGACTTACACAGCACCATTACAATGAAATGGGAATAATGATTAGATAATATCAACAGAAACAGAACATGAACAAGTATATTGACCCAGAACTCCTATGTATGACTCATACTAAAATTCAATAGAAATACATCTATATGAAACAGAAACAGGTATAAAAAGGCTTAAGGTATGGGTTGGGGTTCTTTGGTTGAGTGAAGAGTTTTCATAGCAGTTCTCCTCGTAATGCCAAAAAGTAAAACAAATGAATGAGCAACAAACATATCAATTGCCCATGTAAAAAATTGTAGTGTTGCAATGAATTCAAATTTAGTCCTGCTAAAGCAGCAGGGATGAATCCCCAAAACATGATTAAGAGAGGTGAGGAGGAAATCAAGGAAAAAGAGATTATAAAACTCAATTTCAATTTGATAAAGCTAAAATCTGGCAAATTGGTCTATAATAATGTAAAGCAAAGCTAAGAATTATCTAGGATAGGTGTTAATGATTTAAGGGGTACAAAGGAAGCTTTTAGAATATTGGCAATATTCTATCTTTTTACTTGTATTATATTTGTATGTATTACCAGTGTGAGATTTATTTACCTTATGATTTTTATATTTTTCTCTGTCGCAGTTCAAAGATATTTATAAAAACAAAACATGTTACTGGTATATCTACTGCTCTATAACAAGTTATCTGAAAACTTTACATGCTATGACATCACTCATTTATTATCATTTAATTTCAAAAGATGAAGAGTCCAGAAGTGTCCTAACTGTACTCTGAAGCTCTGGATGTCTCACAAGCTATGACTGCCCCAAGGTTTAGCAACAGATAATTGTTTTCCTGGCTCACTCATATGGTGGTCAAGAGAATTTAGTTCCTTCTAGATTGCCAAGGAACCAGTGGTCTTTCCTCCTTCTATTCTGCAATATACCTCAAAACATGGCAGTTGACACCCCCCCCCCGCCTCACACCCCAATATACAAGGCCAGAAAGACAAAGGTCATGGTCTTTGTGAATTATTGGGTAAGGGATACTGTATCAATTTTGTCATATTCTATTCCTTAGAAAGAAATCACAAAGGTTGAGCTCTCACAGAAAGGGAAGTGATACACCATGCCTGATAAAGTTTCAAGATTCTCTGTAAAGGTTACCACTACAGTATACAATTCCTCAGGGCAAAAATGAGGACCACAAAACACAGGCAAATATGTGTGAATTGCTACACTTCCTTGTGCATTTTTTTAGTGCACAGGATGGAGCCAATCACAAAGGATCCCTGTGGTAAATGGAAAAGACTCTGCTGTTTCACATTGATTTTGTGGATGGAGTGACCGACTGGCTTTTAACTTGGGTATTCTCCTCTACCAAATTAAATGAAGTTACATAGAGAAAAGTTATCCTCACATAAAGAAATGGCAAAATATTCTGTTTTAAAGGGTTTGAAGAGACTCTTCCCAGTAACAAATGTTCTTAGTTATCCCACCACCCACTTGAAAAGCAACTGGCATTAGGAGGAAGAATAGCCTTGTCTGGTCTATGGCAGAAAGCCTCATTTTATTGGAATGCAAGCATTACTGCGAAATAGGAAAGAGGAGAAAGAAAATGAGAAAATGGCCATCAACAACTGCTTTTAATGGAAATGGTATGATGGCCCCTCACCCTCTTCTTCTTGGTTTTGAGTCAGTGATTCCCCAGAGAGCAAGTCTGAGGATGCAAAGAAAAGACCTCATTTGAGAAAGCTTGGTCTGCAACTTCTCTCTGCTTTGATGCAGAGAATGTTCCATTGTGTGTGGGTTTTGATATGTAGCTTTGAGAAGAATACTAAATCCTCCCTTTAAAAGGTTGAATATTGTGTGTGGGTTTTTTTTCTGAGTAAAGGGAGTTGTTGTTTTTGAGCAAGACTGAAATCAGTCCAAATGCTCAGTTATTAGGGCTGCCACTTCCTCAAGAGGCACATAAATGTATCCCTCCTTTTGTTTATGTGTCTTTCCATGGAAAATTCAATAACTCTTCTCCTTCACCATCAGATGGGAAGGGGAAGACATGGAAATGCAGGTAAGATATGTTGAAGATAGAGGGAAAAGACAAGGGTGCCTTGTTTCTTTAGACTGTTGGCAGAGTGTACTGAGGTTTCAGAGTTTTCAAGTGTGGAGTCCTCAAGGGCCACTCCATGAGAAATTCTCATTCCCAGTGAAAAACTCCTCAGTAGAAATCACCATACCACATTATCACCTAGGTATCCAGTCAAGTACCTGGAACAGTTTGCTGTTCAGTGCCACTAGGAAATAGAGGGCAATTAATAATATGAGTTTATTTTAGGAGCATGATCCACACTTCTGATCAATCAGAAAAGGTTGATTTCTATGCTTCCCAAAGTTCCCCAAAAATCAAGATTATTAAGAAGATTGTTTCAAATTCATATTCTCATAGACTTATTTAAACCTGGTAAGTCAGAATCTCTAGGACTGGAGAGTACGCAAGGTATCTTGAAAAGGGCTGTTCAGTTTGGAATTTTAAAGTTTTTAAGTAAGGAGTCCAAGCACACTGGCTATGCAAAGTGACTAGAAATGCCCAGGTCATGATGACTGTCTAGATTCACAAACCTCCTCCTCATCGACAAACTCATTGACTGAAATAAAGTAAGAGATTGCAGATGTGCAAATACTGACGTGGATTCTTTCATTTGCTTCTTCATCTATGATTTTTAGGAAACAGGGTACTCCTGAATCTCCAAACTTTGATAATTTCACAAGTGTGTCTCCATCACTGGATGACATTTTGTCATGTCCTCAAATACTCTCTGCTTTTTAGGATATATGAGAGTATGTGAACTGTCTGTTACAGGGAACAATTAAATCCTCTCTAATTACACTTTTCCATACAGTTGTCATCTCTGAGCCTCCATTTTCCAAATGAAAGCAATCTGTCCATCTCAGTTTTCCTCATGTCAGGCAATTGGAAACAGGAGCAATGTTAACTTTTCTAGAAACATCATCTCTTCCATTTTTAGGCTGCGGTCCTTACTCCTCACAGAAAAGGAAATCAAATATTTCTTTTCCTCACCCATTGCTAGGACCATGGCTCAGATCCCTATAGTGAAATAAAGATTAGTTCAAAAAATTATATAGTTTGTTTATTATCAATTTTATACAACAACAGAAACCTTGTAAGAAATTGAAGATGCAAAGAAATGGAAAATTCTGGGTATTTTTCTTGTGGTTAAGTTTGATAAAGAAATAGTCATGGAATCATCATTGCATGAGGGAATTTGATCTATTGCCTGAAAACTGTGGAGAAGAGGCCAGTTTTTGTTTCCTTTCAGATTTTTCTATATCTTGTGCCATCAGAGATAAGCATATGCATTTTCTTTAAGTATGGAGAGGACAGTTCTGTGATGGGGACCCTACGATGAGTCTCAGGGAAATGACTTCTTGAGTTTTATAAGCTTCTTCCCAGAAAGGCAAAGAAAAAGCTATGGACCATCCAGTTTTTACCCTATTTTGAAGAATTGTATTTTGAAGCAGCCTGCTCTAGATCATTGTTAGTTCAAGGTATCCAGGTTTGTTTCTACAAAGAAATTTCTTCTGTTCTTTCTTCTCTCTCAAAGAGGTAGTGAGCCACAAATATTCTGGGAAATCTGCCCTAGATGTCTTCCTCACCATGCATAAGGAATATCTGTCCATTAGAACTGTATTAGAGGAAGCCTCTGTCTTCTGGTTTTTAATGTGGGAATGTCTTTCTGTATGCTCTGAATATCATTCTTTAAATAAAGGAATTGTTTTGTCCCATGGCAGGCATCACAGGAGTAGGCAGGGAAAATCAGAGCATAGGTAGGAGGAGGGCAGAGTCAAAGGACATGTGACCCAGCCTCCCAAGAATCAACATGTAACGAAATAGGTAAGCCACGGGCCACGTGGCATGACAGATTAATGGAAATGGGTTGAATTAAAATGAAAGAGCTAGCTGGTAATATGCCTAAGCTTTAGGCCAAACAGCATGTAATTAATATAAGCTTCTGAGTAATTTTGGGGGGCCTAAGGGGCAGTGGTCAGGTCTGGACCTCTGGCCAAACTGTGGGGCTAAGTGATCTGGGACTGCAGGTCGGATTGGACAGAAACTTCTTGTTACAGGTTCTACTACACACCACTCCATCTTCAGAAGTGCATGATGCTGTTTAACCCTGTGAAAGCACAGATGTGCCTATTGCCAAGGAAACTTCCTCCAAATCCTCATTTACCATCATTCACTAACAGATTTCTCCCTGCAACAGGATGTATTTCACAATCACTCCAGACAAAGCTATGTTCTGAATCACTGTTGATCTAAACCTGATGTGACTTCATACACCCAACACTTCCATGTAAGATGCTGTCACACCAAATCCACATTACAGGTTCTCTACCATTGTTTATGCACTCAACTGCTGTTTCAATCTGAATTACTAATGATCGTGCAGCTGATCAATTATGAAAAACAAATAACAGATAAATGAACAACTTGGTTTTTTCCCCACATACTGTTTAATTAATGTTCACATGCCTATTAACTCAAGGGTTTGTCACTTGTGTTTGGAGTTTTATTTGTCACCTTCTTGCTGCTATGTGACCAAAGGTAATAATTTTATCATTCTATATATTTTTTCTATTATCTATTAAACAAAAATTCACTTAACTTATTTGCAGTACTGTGAGGTTACAATCAACAGATAAATATCAAAATCCTACCAAACTGTCAAGAGTCATCTGATGTGGGATATCTTTCTGTAGGAGGTGAATATCATTGGTTAATAAAAGGGACTGCTTTGGCCTTTGGCAGAGCATTTTAGAAGTAGGCAGGGAATCCAAGCATAGATAAAGGGGAAGGAGAATGGAGTCAGACAGAGACACTGTAAGCTGTCACCAAGAAAGCAACATGTAAAAGTACAGGTAAGCTACAGGCCATGTGGCAAGACATAGATTAACAGAAAAGGGTTAAGATGAAAGAGCTAGCAATATTCTTGAGCCATAGGACAAACACCATGAAATTATTATAAGACTTTGTGTAAGTATTTGGGACCAAATAGCTGTGGGCCGTCTATTTGGAACAGCTGGTCCAGATCTTGAGGCTAATCTAGGCCAGAAACTGCATACTACAGTCATCAATTAGATGGAATTGTAATTCCATGATTACTTGGTACCTCATATTTAGTGTTAGTGAACAAATTGCCATAGGATATCTGTTTGCCAAGATTTTCCTAGCAAATTCTTCACAAAGTACCAAATTAGAATTAGAATATGAAGGCCTATATGAAATAATGCTCTTGTATACTGTGAAGATTTGTTACTTGTATTGGTTTAATAAAATGCTGATTGGCCAGTAGGTACACAGGAAGTATAGGCAGGGCAACATGGCAAGGAGAATTCTGGGGAGAGGAAAGGTACACACAGACACATGTCAGCCAGACACAGAGGAAGCAAGATGAAAATGCTGCTCTGAGAAAAGATACTAAGCCATGGGGATTAACATAAATAGAATCATGAGCTAATTTAAGCATGAGAGCTAATTAGTAATAAGCCTGGCTACTGTCTCAGCAGTCACTATAATATTAAAGCTCTTATTCAATTAATTTATTAGTTGCTGTGGGACCTCAGATGGAAAATATTTGTCTGAACTGCTGATGGCAGGACAGAAAAACTTCTGACTACAGGTCTAGAGATGTAAAAACAATATAAGAAACAAACAAGTAACAACAACACCCTCACCTGCCATTGGCACTATACATAATTAATTATAATATATACATATATATTTAAAATTTGACTGTGGACATCATCTTCTTTATGTGAGAAGTTCAAGTAAGTCTAAAAAGACTGACATTTCTACTCTGGTGCGATGAAAAGCCATCAGAGGCTTTTGATCAAACTTGTTGAGAAAACACTATGATTCCTACATGGTAGGTGTTTGGAAACTGAAGGGTGATTTGGACTCCCTGTAGTAGTCAGGCAGGTTAATGATACTGGCTCTGGCTTTCAGTCCAGTGGTGGTGGGAGGGGTGAGTGAGAAGGTGTCAGGTTCCCTTGTCTTCTAGTTTGGTGAGATTTTCTGACAGGTGCAGAGAAACAGTAGGCAAGAAGATCACAACTGTGCCTGAAAATTGGAAGGTGAAACCTGTAGTTTGCTAAGAAACCATGACTGTTGTGAGGAAGTCTTCAGGAAGAAGTGAGATCCCCATGCTAGTTTCACTGGCTGTGACACACTCATCTATAACCACTCCATGAGAGCAGGTTGTAGTAGCAGCACCTAGATGCCTTCAAAGACACAGAGTCATCTAGGGAGTGAGGCTATATAGAGAAAAATATGTCTACTCATTTTTTAATTGTTTCTATTTCTATAACCTTCATTTAATGATTTTGATGGTCTTTGGAAGGACACTTTGAGTAAGTTTTGACCATATTTTAGGTATTCCTCTATCCAGTGAGATTTCCTACCACACTGTCCCAATTTCAAGTTCAGACACTTGTTAAAGTATGTTTCAGTGATTACTGAGAATTTTCTGGGCTTTATTCTACACTTTTCTACCTTACACCATTACTTGCCTTATTTTTCTACTGCATATGAGTACTCACATTTTCTCTGTTTAGACCATCATTTTTCTAAGGTCCAATTCATAGCCTATGTTAGTTCCAACAGCCAGATCTTACCTGTTATTTTTTTTTTCTTTCCTTCTTCCTTCCTTTTTTCTCTCTTTCTTTCGTTTTCTTCCCTTCCCCCTTCATCTCTGTCTTCTTCTCCCCTCTCTCTTTTATTTTAGCAGTCACTCAAGTCTTATACTAAAGGTTAGATATGGTTTTCTCTGGGTTGCATTTCTTTCTAGAATGAAGAAGCAAAAAAACTAAAGTATCTATTAATCCTAGACTCCTTCACTTGTAAACTTCCCTATCATGAGAACTTCCATGTTCTCATAATACTGGAGAAGCTGAATGGTTGTATGTTTATAGGTCTACTCAGAGGATTTCGAAGTAGCCAAGGTAGTTTGCTTCAAGACACTCCGTAGAGTCCTGGGTCCTCAGCTGAAGACACCGAGGCTGAAATGAATGATTTTCATTGATAGTTCTGCAGTATGCTTGAACATATTTACTAGCTCTCCAGCAGCCAGCTTTATTTTCCTGACCTTTTGAGAAATTCTATAAGCACACGGATCAACTTTCTGCCCAAACTTATCATAATGGAGATTCTGCCTTCTGCATTTAAACTTGCTGACCCATAAAATGCTCTTCTTAGAGGACATAACCACTCCATCTGTTCTGTACTATATTTCACTGTGTTCTTGTTACTTTCTCTATTAGATTAGTCAGCTTTTTTATAATAAAGGATAACTACATCAACCCTACCTACACTTGCATCCAAGACAGCACCTAACTGCTGTGTTAGGACCCAGGTACCTTGAGAAAACTCTCAAGAACTCTATGAGTATTTTAACACAGTGTGCTACTTATAAACACAGGAAAAAAAAATAAAACAAAAACTACAGCCATTAACCAAGCCAGAAACCTCACATAAGGAGATTATGCATACAAATAAAAAAAAAACAACAAAAAATCCAAAACAAACAAACAAAAACTACTGAGTACTAAGAACATCATGAACAAAAAAATTTCATATAGCACCGTTATTCTAAATATTCAAAGAAATGAAGGAGTCTCGTAATATATAATCCCTGATGTTCAGAAATGAAGACAAATATGCCCTGTGTAGCAATGGATCAAAGCAAAAAGCTTCAACTTAGTTGATTCTCAATAACAGTTCTTTAATTTTGTTGGAAGTTATGGGACTACCCCAGCGCTTACTGCAATAGAGAAAAAGCAGCCATACTGTTTGGGTAGCACCCCTGAGTCCTCTTCTTAGTCTCCTCTGTATCTGTGACGCCCTGGTATTGCAGCATTCTCGTACCTTGAAAGAAGCAAATGAGCGTATAGAAGAGGCCAAACAAAAGCAGACAGCCTCTCTGGAGCAGTGGTGGAGATGAAAGGCTCAGTACTGTGACTGCTGGCATGCCAGCCCATAGTTTTTGCCCAGTGATATTTATACAGCTGAGAAGAGTATGTTAGTTTCATGTTCTTTCAACATAAGAATCAGAGCTATTTTCCTCAGAAGATGGGTCCACAATGGAATGCATGTGTTTTCCAGCATCTAATGAGCTCTCCATCCTCAGATCCTGAGGTCCATAAATACCACAACTTTGGCTAAGCTGGCAGAGCCCTTTCCATCCAGAGTTCTGATTAGATTCCAGACTTTAGATGATTCCGTTTCAGAATTAGAGTCAAAGCATGATGAGGATTTATAGCCTGTGTGTTGAATTCATTTTGGTTGCTATGGTTTTGCATTCATCTGAAAGAACTAGAATTAGTATAAGGAAATGGTTTATCAAATAGGTTTCAACTCAGCCAGATTCTTCAATTGCTCAGGAATTGTGCTCCAAACCCAGGGCCTTATCCACCAAAGAGCACCAATTAGGGGGTTGAAACGTAGCCCACTAAGTCAACTTGGATTTGCCTAATGAGAATTCTAGTCAGTGTTTTCTGGGAAACAGCCAGGACCACAGGCAGAAGCCTATGTGGCTGAAAGAGTCCTACATTGACAAGCAACTTCCGGTTTAGAAAAGAAAGAAAAGCTACAAGCAAGTTATTCTACAAAGCAGGGTTCAGTGAAGGCAAGGAGGTGACAGTTCCTACAGCCACCCTTTGTGCATGTGTATGTGTGTGGCATCTGTATGGATTTGTGTGGGTGTGAAAGTACAAGCATGTGTGTAGACAACAATGATTGCCATGGATTTCTTCTACAGTGGCTTTTGTTCCTTATGATTTGGGAAAGGACATCTTACTGAACTTGGAGCTCACGGGGTTGGCTAGGCTGACCAGTTAACACCCCAGGGAGTGTGGTCTGTCCTCCATTCCTCCCCAGCACTGGAGCTACAGATGCACACTTTCATGCAAGGTTTTTATATGGGAAGTAGGGATCAGGTCCTTACACTTTCTCAACAGGCTCTTCACCAGCCAATCCACTTCTTTAGTCCCTCTTACAATAATTATATATATGCATATAAGTATTTAAATTTGGTTGAGACATTTTTTACCTTATGTGTATGAGTGTTGTGCATACATGCCTGGTGCCAGTAGAGGTTAAAAGGCACAAGATTCCCTGGAATTGGTGTTGAGGATGGTTGTGAGCTACAAGCCAAGTGTATGTTTGGAACTGAACCTGATTCCCTACAAGAACAGCAAGTGCCCTTAACCTCTGAGCTATCTCTTTAGCCTCATCTTAAAAACAATCTTTATGGAGTTTTTAATGTGTTCATTTTTTCATTTCATTTATTTATTTCAATTAAAATATAATAAAATTATTTCACTTCTTTCTTCCTCCAAGTCCCATTGATACCCCTTTTATTGCTGCTCAAATTCCTGGTATCTTTTACTTTCACTATTGTTGTTACATTTATATGCATAAATATGTGAATACAATCTACTGAGTCCATTTATTGTTGCTTGTAACTATATGACTTCATGGCTGACCACTTGTGTTGAATAACTAATTAGGGAGAATTTTCTTACAGAAGGCTAATTCTCTCAGCAGTCATTAGTTGCCTACAGTTCTTACTCTAAGGGTGGGGTCTTCCTTCCTTATTAACATACCTATAGGTGGTGTCATTTTGGAGGGTTTTGTTTAAGCAAACATACAGTTGCAATATCATGGGTGTGGCTTTTTGGCATTTCTAGAAGATGCAATCTCATGGCAAATTTCCTGGTTCTCTGGCTTTTACAATTTTTCTGCCCCATCTTCAACCATGTTCTCTGAGTTCAAGGAGTGGGATTTGTGTCATAGATGTATGAAGCTGAGACCTGGCATCCCATAATCAGTTGTCTTTTGTATTTTGACCAGGTGTGGCTTTCTGTGATGCTCTCCATCTGCTGGAAAGAGAAGCCATGTTAATGAGGCATGAGCTTCACCTAACTGTGAGTATTAAGACAAGTGTTTAGACTGCAGTTAGGAATTATTCTGGTCTAGTAAAATAGCATGGGTATGTTTTCCTCTAAGATTCATGGCCTCACTACCCTCAGATATTTGTCTAGATTTCCAGTACTACAAATGATATCTTTCCTGTTGAGTGAGCTTTGAATCTAATTAGACAGTGATTGGTTGCTGCAAAGACAGGAGTACCACTGTTGCACCTTTAGAAACACCTTGCTGTACTGGTCATTGATGTTCTTTGATTCAATGGTATCACATTTGGGTAGGACAGTTGATTGTTTTTTCCTTTGGCAGCTTGTATGTTACTTTCTACCACTGTGAAAACTAGTACCCTGAGAAGAAAATTTTCAAGCTACACCCAGCTCTAATCTTTTCAGTCTTGTGTCCAAAGTATATGATGTTTTTAGCAATAGGGAATTACTTTCAACCTCTTAGAGGCAACTAAGGTTAATAGAAATAGCCTGGGTTTTTGTTTGTTTGTTTGTTTGCTTGTTTTGGTTTTTTTTTTGTTGTTTGTTTCTTGAATAACTCTGACAAATAACTATAAATGTTTTTTATGCCTAATACTGGTACCTGGTACATTGATGGTCAATGGCTCTTGGTTATATGTTGTTTTGATAATTATGCTAAATAGGATATGATGAAATCCCAATGCAGTTGTAATTTTAATTTCCCTGATGGTCAAAGATGTCAAAAACTTTTAAAAGTATTTATTGGCACTTGTATCTCTTTTTTTGAGAATATGTGTTTTGTTCATTAGCTCATTTTATTGAGTATCATAGTTACTCAATACAACATGGTCAGCTCCCAAACCAAATACATATAAGCAACACTAAACAGATTCAGTAGTATTTGTATATTTTTTTATATCTGACTCCACCTATCTCTCTGTGTATGTGTGTGTGAGTGTGTGTGTGTGTGTGTGTGTGTGTGTGTGTGTGTAAAACAAGAATAATTAAAGAAAAAGAGGCCATGAATTTGAGAGGGAGTTAGGATTTGTAGAAAAAAGGAGAGTGATATAATTTGTAATTATATTTTAATTAAAAAGAAACAGGAGATGATTTGGGTGCTTCTTGAGATTTAATTATTATAGTTCTTCATTATTTAGCTACTATTAATACTGTCTACATAATGCATTAATATTAACTATTTCTTAACTTTTTGATGTACCGCTGGTAAAGACCTTTTACTCTTTTGCAGGTTGTCTTGACGCTTAGGACTATTTCCTCTGCAGTACAGAGGCCTTTTAACTTCAAGTTCCAACACTTGTCAAGTCTTGGGATTTCCCATGTATTGTAGCCCTGTTCAGGAAACCCTTGATTACATCTGTATCTTGAGGTGTTTACCCTCTTGTCCTCCAGAAGTTTCAAAGTTTCATTAATGTCTTTGATCCATTTGGAGTTGCCTTTATTTTCAGTTGGCATTTATGTATCCACTATGCACCATCTTCTATATGTGGAAATCCAGTTTTCCCAACACACATTGGTAAAAATTAGGTGGTCGTGACTTTGTGTTATGTATGGCTGCTCTATATTTCCCTTGGCCTTCTTGATGGCTTTTATGATGGCACCATGACTCTATAGCATAATCTGAGGCCAGGTGTTGGGTTGCCTGCAGCTGCGGTTTTTTTTGTTTTTTTTTTTTTTTTTTTTTTTTTTTTTTTTTTTTTTTTTTTTTTTTTTTTTTTTTTTTTTTTTTTTTTTTTTTTTTTTTTTTTTTTTTTTTTTTTTTTTTTTTTTTTTTTTTTTTTTTTTTTTTTTTTTTTTTTTTTTTT